>MJUU01055972.1:25610-40554 GCA_002080025.1 Modiolus philippinarum
TTGGTCACATGCTCACTTATCACCCAAGACAGAACCCTATCAATTTAGGGGTTGGCACCCCCAAGGTCAAGGTCACAGTTGCTAAAAATAGACTAAAATTTCAATAAAACTTTGGTTTCCGGATGATAACATGAGTATCGGATCAAAACCAAACTTGGTCACATAATTACTTATTGCTGAAGACAGAACCCTTTGGATTACCGGGTTGGTACCCCCAACGTCAAGGTCACAGTTGCTAAAAATAGAATAAAATTTCAATAAAATTTTAGTTTCCGGATGATAACTTGAGTATACTACATCGAATCAAAACCAAACTCGGTCACGTGCTTGCGTATCACCCAATACAAAAGCCTATCGATTTCCGGGATGGTATCGCCAAAGTCAAGGTCACAGTTGCTAAAAATAGATTAATATTACATGTAAGACTGTTTCTCAGATTAGTTGTTGGAACTACACATTACATCAAAACCAAACCAGTTCCAGTGCCTGTTTATTACAGGAGAAAGATCCTTTTTTATAACTATTTGATATATATATTATACATAGTTATGCCTTTAATAATTTAAGGGTTTCTATTGCAAGGAGGCGGGGGCATCTGTGTCCCATAGACACATTCTTCCATTTTTTTTTTGGATTATGGCTTTCCATATTATTTGATTCTAAGGTTACTCCTTGAAACACGTGTACAGCATAACAAAACTTTACTGTTCATTATGCAACTTTGATGTTTTTGTATTTTTTATTGCACCTTAGAATGTTCTTGAACTTTGACTTAAGTATTTAATACATCAGAATTTTTTTGGATCTCTCACTTACGTAAGCATGTTAGTCATGTGATTATCAGTTAATTAGGAATGTTCCAGTTATTTCTTGTGAAAGATCATTCTGGAAATATTGAATGTATAAATATAAGGTAGCAAAAAGGTTAAGGCAGTCAGTTTAATCTGTTTGTACCGCATTATTACGCAAATCTTTTATAATTTAAATCGACTTTCCTTATTGTGAATATATTATTAATTATTCAGTGAGGACTATAAGGATTATTTATCTGAATATTACCGGTGGACTTCAGAGGATAATTAATTTGGATATTCATTAGTGAACTTCACAAATGTCAGATAAGTCATTATTATATTTTTATATACTGTACATGTAAATTTGATTTGTAAAATAATTTTTTGTTATTAAAAAGTTAATTTGAGCCAAAGTTGTTATATATTTCTGACTTCACTTTATGGGTTGTTTCTGCTTCTTACACAATTTCAAACTTTTTGAAAACTCAAAATTTTGACTTATAAAAAGTAGAAATTTTGGCTTGTGAATAACTCAAAATTTTGAGTTATTAACTCAAATTTTACTTGAAATTTGGTGAATTAAAAACTCATTATTTCGTTTTTTCTCAAAAGTCGAAATTTTGGAGTTCAAAACAGTCAAAATTTTGAGTTTTGAAAAGCAGAAATTTCGAGTTTCAAAAGTCGAAATTTTGTGTTAGAAAAGGTCGAAATTTTGAGTTTGTGTTTAAAAAAAACAAAATTTAAGTTGTAAAAAGCCGAAATTTTGAGTTTGAAAATGTTTTTTTTATTTTTATTTATTATTATTATTTTTTTTTGTTTTTTGTTTTTGTGCCCTGTAGACTGGCCTGCTATCTTTCTGTTGCCTTCAAAATTTCGCACTTTTCATGTAGCGCTCTTACAGCTTAAGTTGTCTTTTAGACAAAATGTCTACACTTTTTGCCTATCTTGGTTTACATAGGGTCATTTTCGGACTATCGGACCTTCGGACTACCGGACTATCGGACCTTCGGACTATCGGCCCTTCGGACTATCGGTGTGTTTTATGGGCACAAAAAACCGCGGAGCTTAAATGATTATGGCACACGGAACACGGATACCGGGCACAAGGAACAAAATGTATTGGAGAGGAGAAAGCAAAGAAAAATGTCAGAATCACTACAGGAGATTAATTAAAGACATCTTGGAATGTCATATTAACTAGAATTAGTTCCTATAGGGATAGGGGTATGCAAAGAAAGCTTCAAAATACTGCGAACGAATCAAGGGTGCAGTGATTAGTTATATCACACTGTTAATGCTATGGAAACGCAGTGAACATTGAGAGAAAAATATATATTGATGTACCCCTTAATACTAGGTAACATCCAAATGTCAGAAAATAATGCCGTTTAAATCTAGTATAGAAATCGACAAATGAATCATGACATGCTCTGAAAAGGTACTTTACATACTGCTTATGAAAGATGGTATTGGCATGAATAAAATTTGATAATCCTATTATAGGCCAAGTAAAAAGATAAGACCGAGAGGTTATAGTTTAAACTCGCAAATTCATTACCTTTTGTCTCACGCGCGACAAAAAGTTTCAGAAGTAAGACTTAGTGATACCGTTTCTGCAATGGCAACGGCATAAACAATTCGGTCTTTATAGAATTGTAATGCTTATGTTAGTTGTATGTCAATATTTCTAGAATTTGAAGTGCAGTTACATTTATAGTATCGGCACAATTGAACGCAAATACCTTCCTTTTCAAATGACCCAACCCCGAGTCATGCATGTGTGACCACGTTAAATTTTTCGCAAGTAGTTAGGACAGACTGTACCAATGGTCCTAAACCACATGACATTTGACTATTAGCTGCGTCTTGAGGAGTACATACCAATTCCATGCCAACGACTCCGTAGTTATGTCCACGCCCAGATGGTTCCCCTGAACCCTCAGTCATGCATGGACTGTTATGTCCACGCCCAGATGGTTCCCCTGAACCCTCAGTCATGCATGGACTATCACATTAAGATTTTAAAAAGCAGTTAGTGCAGCCTGTATAAGTAGTCCTAGTCACTTGATAGTTCACATGCACTTGCATGTAGGTTATTAATATGTTTATACATTGTAGATGTCTAAAGACGCTATATATGTTCTAAATCGACATTTACATTGGGATCCTTATCCCAGACCCGATCTTTTGGCTATCTTAGTATGTCAACTGTAATCCATAACCTTAGGTAAAAATCATCATCAGATAAACCAATTGACAGGCAGATAACAAGTATATCTTGTAGACACGATAAAGTTAAAAAGGATATCATGTAATTACGAAGACAGGTTGACATGTCGACAGGCCGACAGTCAGACAGGTCGACAGACAGACTTGACATAGGTAAGAGAAGAAAGAGATGACATACAAAAGTGAAAAAAATATCGTGCAGATTTTCAACAGGATGACACACAGACTCATAGATTGTCAGGCAGACAGAACGACAGGAATACATGATAAAGCAAGACAGCTAAAATACAAGGCAGTTCTGGCGGGGTCAAAAAAGCCATTTTGGCAACATGATTGATTAAAAAAGATACCTTAAAATAGGCGAGATACGTGCTTTTACAAATATCAAAGGCCAGCCTTAGCGTGATACGTGATTGATTGATTGATTGATTAGTAAGCGTTTAAAGCCCTATGAGCATTATTTTAAATATATCAGGACGAGAACAAGTCGGTAGATTAAAAACATTTTTAGAAAAAGAAATAAACGTGAAAGGGACAAACGGGGTAAAGGGGAAAATAGGTAGGGGCAGGAAATTTAGACTTCTATACGACTTGCAGCGAATCGTCTCTCCTTAGAAAAATATACAAGAGGTCTTTGCACTGCATGGAGCGTTGTGTTTCTCTACACAGTTTGGCTTCAATGGTTCATATTATGACTTTACTTCTCCGCATAGAAATGACATTCTCCTTGCACCACCTGATGACGCACTTGGAAGCTCTGTAGTCTAATCCCCTGAAAACCGATTCAGGTGCCGGGTGGTTTTTTTTTATTACTTTTGTTTGTATTTTGTTTTTTTTTTCTTTTTTTTTGTCTGTCGATTTTTCGGCATGGTGTCTATATACATTTGTTCGGCATATTAAAAGTATCTTTGGAACAAATATTATGAATATTGGCATTATACTTTTTCCTTTTGGAGCAATTTTTTCGTTAGATACAAACATTATATATTTGTTGCGTTGGAAAAAATATTTTATTATACTTTGTCCCATTGGAATAAATATTATGAAGGAAAAAATAGAACATGACCATTCATCAAACCTTTGGATTTTTGTTTTACATATTTTTTCAAGCTGACGAAAGTTCCATTGTATTAAATATTATAAACATTGACACAATTTTTCTTCGTTTGGAAAAAAATGTTATATGTCATTTATTCCGTGATGAACATATATTATTATATTTTTTTCCTGATGGGAAAAATCCAAGGTAATATTTATACTCCCGCTTTGCGGGGGGGGGGGGGGGGTATATAGTGTTCATGGTGTCCGTCCGTCCGTCCGTCTTTCTGTACACACGCAAAAGCTTGTATCCACTACTCCTCCTAAACCACTGACTGGAATTTCATGAAACTTATGCAGGAGCTTAATTACATATTGTAGCTGTGCACCATGCATTTTGTTTTCAAATAATTTTTTTCTTCAGATTTTTGACATGTTTTGGGCTTTGTCATTTCAGCTCACTGCAAACCATACGGTGACCACCTGGTTTCCACTGCTCCTCTTAAACGAACGATTGGAATTTCATGAAAGTTATGCAGGAGCTTAATTACATATTGTAGACGTGCACCATGCATTTTATTTTCCAATAATTCTTTTTTTTTCACATTTTTGACATGTTTTGGACTTTGTCATTTGGCTCAATGCAAACCATATGGTGACCACCTGGTATCCACTAGTCCTCGTAAACCTCAGATTGGAATTTCATGAAACTTATGCAGGAGCTTAATTACATATTGTAGATGTGCACCATGCATTTTGTTTTCCAATAATTCTTTTTTTCCAGATTTTTGACATGTTTTGGACTTTGTCATTTTAGCTCAATGCAAACCATATGGTTACCACCTGGTTTCCACTACTCNTCTTAAACCATCGATTGGAATTTCATGAAAGTTATGCAGGAGCTGTCTTCCCGAACCGCTGATTGGAATTTAAGAAACTTATGCAGGAGCTCAATTACATATGGTAGATGTGCACCATGCATTTTATTTTCCAATAATTCTTTTTTTTCCAGATTTTTTACATGTTTTGGACTTTGTCATTTTAGCTCAATGCAAACCATATGATGACCACCTGGTATTCACTACTTCTCTTTAAATATCGATTGGAATTTCATTAAAGTTATGTAGGAGCTTAATTACATATTGTAGATGTGCACCATGCCTTTTGTTGTCCAATAATTCCTTTTTCCAGATTTTTGACATGATTTGGACTTTGTCATTTTAGCTCAATGCAAACCATAAGGTGACCACCTGGTATTGACTTCTCCTCTTAAACCACTGATTGGAATTTCATGAAACTTATGCAGTAGCTTAAATTTACATATTGTAGATGTGCACCATGCACTTCGTTAACCAATAATTCCCCTTTTACCAGATTTGTGACATGTTTTGGACTTTGTCATTTTGGCTCAATGCATACTATGTGGTGACCACCTGGTATCCACTACTCCTCTTAAATCAGTGATTGGAATTTCATGAAACTTATGCAGGACCTTAATTATATATTGCCGATGTGCACCATGTATTTTGTTTTCAATGAATTCATTTTTCCAGATATTTAAGAAAATTCATGAAGGGGTGGGGCGGGGGTATCCGTGGCCCAAAAGGCCACAGTAACTCTAGTTTATCTTTGTGGAACAAATCTTATGACGAAACTAATATTCTGTCATATTTCTATGAAAGAGTGATTTTTGTTAGAATTTGCATAAAGGAACGGGAGCTACACCAATATTTTTGTTAGATAAGCAATGAGACAAAGTCTCTAAAAATAAATGGCAAAAACAAGCAATAGAACGACCTTTTATTGTTGTTCTTCATCTTGACGACACAATGAAGACTTCAACAATGAGCTATGCTCATACCTCTTATTAAGTTCAAGACGGCCCTTATAGCACCTAGAGTTTGCGTCTTTTGGAATAGTACAACAATACAGTTCTAGCAGACAATTGATCTATGGTTTGAGAATTGATTATATTGGCAAAAGTAAAAAAAAGACAGAAATAAAATGTGCGAGGAGATTAATTGTCAATTACCGACTGCTAACTACCTTTTTTAGATTCAGAAGGATAATATCGTTATACTAGTTGGACTGGCTTTAGCCAGCACGAGCTTTTATAATCAGTTTGAGTCTGTAATCCGTCCAGCGTATAAAACTATTATGATTCAATGGTCTCTGCCTCTGAAACAACAACTGTGCCAGTTGGAACCAAACTTGGTGATAATAATCCTTGACACTTTCAGGTTTATATGTTATATAAAATAAACACCAGCAGAGGAACACAGTTTTTACATCGAACCTTACGGGAAAGCACATTTAGAAATTAGAACTAACTTTGAAACAATAGTGTTTGCGTGGTACCCTGTAAAAAGGTGTTTTTCAAATTTGTACTACATTAAAGATGGTCGACAGTGGGAAATATAGTTTAACATTTGACCCTATTGGAACAATTTCAGAGATCTTTTCTGAGACTACTAGGTCTACTAGAATAAGACACTATTTTTAGTTCGCCTCAACGAAGTTGAGGGGGACTATTGGAGTACCCCGGCGTCCGCGTCCGCGTCCACGTCCACGTCCATGTCCACGTCCACGTCTTCGTCCGCGTCCACATTTGGGTATATTTGGGTATATATCTTGGTAACTATACAGGGTATGGTCACCAAACTTTGCACGCAGGTGCATCTTGGGCTATCTCACAGCCTCTTAGAAAATTAGGTCTCTCTGACCTATATTTTCCGCTTGAGTGGCTTGCATTTTAATTTACATCCAAGTTCATATCTGAGTAACTATACATAGTATGATCATCTAACTGTGCATGTGCATGCATCTCTGATGGTAGGTCAGCATCCAGGCAAAATTAGGTCACTTTGACCTACATTTTCCGCTTGACTGACTTACATTCAAGTTTATGTCCAAGTTCAGATCGGTCACTGTACATGGTACAATCATCTAACCTTGCACATGCATGCATCTCTGGTGGTAGGTCAGCATCCAGGCATAATTAGGTCACTTTGACCTACATTTTCCGCTTGACTGACTTACATTTGAGTTTACATCCGAGTTGATATCTCAGTCACTGTACATGGTAGGTCAGCATCCAGGCAAAATTTGGTCAAGTTCTTGTCAGGGATCAGATCTCAGGTACTGTACATGGTAGGATCATCTTTCATGTGCATGTGCATGCATCTGTGATGGTAGCTCAGGATTCAGACAAAATTAGGTCACTTAAACCTACATTTCACGCATGTATGACTTACATTAATGTATACATCCGAGTTCATTGCTAAGTAACTGTACATTGTTGGTTCAGGTCACCTTGCATATGCATGCAATTTTTATAGTATGTCAGCATGCAGGCAAAATTTGGTTGCTGCGACAATGTGCCATAACGAGGCGAACTTTGTAATCCTTGATTATCCATGTTTACATTTTGGTTGAATTCCATGGCTTAAAATAAAAGTGAAAAATTCATCGACAAAATCTGAAATGCCTTCCAATTCGGATTAAGTTATTATGTTTGGCTAGAATATTTTGCATTATCAGTTATAGAAGATACGGCCTGACAAACAATATTATAATTCTGAGATTTAATTTTATAAATATCTGATCATATATTTAATTATTTATTATTAAATGTATTTTTGATAAATATTGTTCACATGAAGATGGAAGAGTGTTTGCCTGTTTTATTGGCTTGAAAAAAAGCCTTTGATACACAGTTATTCATACAGGGCTAAAACTTAAATTATTAGAATTAGGTGTTGGTACAATTTTTTATAACGTAATTAAATCTATGTACAGTGTTAGTACATCCTGTGTTCAAGACAGTAATTCAAGTCGAACTGTGTTCTTTGAAAATAATGTTGGAGTTAGACAAGAGGACAACTGAAGTCCAAATATATTTAATATATTTATTAATGATCTACCTGCCTATCTAAAACAAACAACCAACCCAATTTTATTATAATCAACTTCTGTTCCAACTGTAATTGTTTGATGTATGCAGATGACATTGTCTTACTATCTGATTCTGCTAATGGACTCCAGCAAAAACTTGATGTGCTAGAAAAATATTGAAGTGACTGGTGTTTAACTGTCAATCTCAACAAAACAAAAATACTTATATTTATTTAATAAAGCTGGCAGGCACTTGAAAGTCAATTTTACATATAAAGGAGAAGTAATAGAATGTGTAGCAAAATGTAAATATCTTGGTATAACTTTTTCCTCTTCGGGATCATTCTCCTATGCTCAAACAGAAGTTTACCAAAAAGGTCTTAAAGCATACTACAAACTTTGTAAGGAATTTATTTCCTATGGTCCTTCACCTAAAATCTCCGTACATGTATTTGATCACACAATACTGCCTATCTTACTATACGGCTGTGAAATATGGGGATATTTTGGTCCATTTGCTAGACGTTTTCAAAGAAATATAAAGGATTGATGTCTGAACAAGCTCACATCAAATTTTGCAAATATGTTGTGGGCAGTGGGGGAAAAAAGTACTAATTTTGCCGTTCTTTCAGAGCTTGGCAGATTCCTATACATTTTAATATTGTTAAAGCCCAATTGACTTATTGGCATCGTTTAGAAAATCTAGAAGACCAATTTCCGTTGTTAAAAGATGCTNTGTCAATCTCAACAAAACAAAAATACTTATATTTATTTAATAAAGCTGGCAGGCACTTGAAAGTCAATTTTACATATAAAGGAGAAGTAATAGAATGTGTAGCAAAATGTAAATATCTTGGTATAACTTTTTCCTCTTCGGGATCATTCTCCTATGCTCAAACAGAAGTTTACCAAAAAGGTCTTACTTTGTAAGGAATTTATTTCCTATGGTCCTTCACCTAAAATCTCCGTACATGTATTTGATCACACAATACTGCCTATCTTACTATACGGCTGTGAAATATGGGGTTATTTTGGTCCATTTGCTAGACGTTTTCAAAGAAATACAGATTTAACTGTCAATGATATATATAAAGGATTGATGTCTGAACAAGCTCACATCATATTTTGCAAATATGTTCTGGGCAGTGGGGGAAAAGGTACTAATTTTGCCGTTCTTTCAGAGCTTGGCAGATTCCTATACATTTTAATATTGTTAAAGCACAATTGACTTATTGGCATCGTTTAGAAAATCTAGAAGACCAATTTCCGTTGTTAAAAGATGCTTTAAAACATCTAAAGAATTGTATGAAAATAAAAAATCTTCCTGGTATGGTTCAGTTACAATCCTTAAAAACTTAATATTTGATAGACAGGATGACTTGAACACTATGTCCTGTTACGTCTTCAAGAAAACTGTAAAGAAGGGCAATGAAATTGTATTATTCCACTCTTTGGAGTAAACAAAAAATGCTCTGTAGTGATGGTAAACTTAATATGTATAGTGAACGTAATATCGGATTTTGAGCAGAGGAGAGTGCTTACTCGATTCAGGATATCAGCTCACAGACTGAGAGTAGAGTTGGGAAGATATCAGGGTACTCCCAGACCTACATTGTTCTTCTTGGGAAATTGAGAATGAAGAGCATTTTTTATTGAATTGTGTTTATTTTAGTGATAATCGCTCTCATCTTATAAGTATTATACATAATAATTGTCCCAATTTTGATAAGTTACAAACGACTGAAAAGATTATTTGGTTAATGAACTGTGAAAACTGTGAGATATTAAAATTAATGTGTAATATTATTTGAAGAAGCATTTTATTCAATCTGAGTAGACTTCACTTACACCTACCTTTGTCATGCCTTACACCTACCTCCGTCATGCCAGGGACATTTACAGCATAACAAAGTATAATACATGTATTTAAATATGTAACTATATAATTAAATTATGAACTTAATTATTTTTATTTCCTTATTCAATTTTAATTTTATTTAATTCGATTCTAATGCCGACCTCGTCAATACACCTTACTAGGCACGTCCCCTGAAGTCTTTTGCATTTAACTTGGTTTGGTGCACCAGACATGGGTATGTTAATTGATAAATGAGTCAGGCTTATAGAACTATATCATAGAACCAGAATTTCTAATGAATTTGATCTATTATAATCTTTTTTGGCAACTTTATATTAAACCAACTTAAACAACTTGGTTTAGTGCATCAGACACGGGTAGGTTTATGTGTGATCATAAGAGAAAAAAAACTAAATAAAACTATTTTGTGGTGGTGAGTCCTGTTGTGTGGTGGTGTGTTTTGTTTACATAGTGCTCAAATATATACTTACAAGCAAATAATTGTGATAATTTGTATAGGATATTATGTTCTTCATACTTAGAATATTTTTAGATGTTTAAATGTATCAAATATACCGTATATAACGTTTTTGATTTTGTCCTGATGTTATGGTGTCTATAATGAAATATGTCCTGATTTTGTGCATCAATAAAAGTATTTATAATTATCATATAAACCGACTTAAAATTGTGACAGGCATCACAAAAGAATAAAATGTGATAGTTGTCACTAATTTTGAAGCAATCAATGTAATTTTGTAAAGAAATTTAATACTTCTATATGAAAAGAAACTTGCGTAGAAATTTTCAAAATACTGGGAGCATATAACAATGAAAAATATATTTCATTGGTAGTTGATTTCATCAGTAGTCAATGATTGGTAAACGCAATATCTTTATTTAATAAAAATGTAGAGTTGTATAATGAATATATATGTTAAAATAATGTAGATGTTTGGAATTTCACAATCTGTAGACATTCATTTCCAATTGGCGAATCGTTTAATATGGATTTTTACGACAATGTTTATTGCCTCGGCACAACCGAATTGGTTAGATATTGTTCTGTAGCAAAAATGATCTAGGAGAACGAAAATGTGATTTTATCGCAAAATGTTTTATTAACATGTTAGAGGTTACAAGATTGGCATAGGTAAGTTAAGTTGACCCTTTCTGTCGTATATTTTGCAAATATCTAGCAATTCACTACGCGATGGTGCTGAAGTAAGACCAAACATTTGGCTTGATCGTTCTTGAGTACAGTAGCTGGACATACATAAATCAATTAAAAAAGAGACGCGTTATTATTATTTTGGTGTAACTAACAAAATACCGAAGTTAATTCTGCATATGTAAATGAAAGAGCTAAAAAGTCTTTCCCATAAAATACAATATGCGTTTCATTTTACATTGAAAGGATATGGAGTAGGTGAGACAAGGTCTCTGTAAATACATGACAAAACCAATCAATGGAACAAAGTTTTAAATGTCTCTCCCTTTTACAGGGGAGACCTTGTTTTTGTCTTTTCCGTCAGCCGTCCGTCCGTCACAAAGTTTATGGACGCCCTTTTTAAAAATAAATAAATATTTTACATCGGATCTCGACTTAACTTTGCAGGATCGTTGACCATCATGCTTTGTTGTGCATGATTGTCTGGCCGGCTTGATCGGCCGATATTTGTGGGAGTTATGCTTCTTTTTGTCATTTTGATTTTTTTAATTTAATTGTCAGAAATCTTTTTTTTCGGATTTCAACCAAATTTAGTAATATTCAAATGCAATTGCAACACATAATGATACAACTCATCTCCAGAAAGATATGTATTTGGGGAGCCATTCGTTTTTATACGACCGCAAAAAATTATTGCGCAGTCGTCGGCGTCTGTGGCCAGCATAACTTTGTTTCTAGTAGACGGATGTTTCTTGGTACATGTTTTAGCCCAGGCTATAATTTTATGTTCCCGGCCCCACCCGTTTTAGAAAAAGGGGCCAAAAGGGGTTAAATTGGTTGTTTTCACATATTTGACTACATAGAATCATTATTATTTATCGGATTTTGATGGAGTTTCTTTCAGTGAACTCCTTAGAAAACTTCAAATCTGGAGTATGCCAACGGATTTTACGTGGCATGTACCGTTCACGAGATAAATCGGGCCCAAAAGGGGCAAATTTCAAAAAATTCATTTTTTTATTCTTAGTCCGATTTTGATGCAATTTTTTCCAAAGGATTCCTTATGAAAAATTATCATAGCGTTCTACTATTAGATTTTTGGTAACGTGTTTCCTTACCCAGCTATGAGGGGCCGAAGGGGGCCAAAATCATAAATTTACAGATAACCTAAAATTTTTATTTTTCTTCGGATTTCGATGGGATTTTTTTCTTTGGATTCCTCTTGATGTAAGCTTTCAGTAGTATGTCAACGGATTGGCGTAGCTCTTACCGTTTCCGAGCTATGAGGGGCCGAAGGGGGCCAAAATCATAAATTTACAGATAACCTAAAATTTTTATTTTTCATCGGATTTCGATGGGATCCTCTTGATGTATGCTTTCAGTAGTATGACAACGGATTTGGCATAGCTCTTACCGTTTCCGAGCTATAAGGGTTCAAAGGGGCCATAACTGCAAATTTGCAGATTGCCTGAAATTTTATTTTTCATCGGATTTCGATGGGATTTTTTTTTCTTTGGATTCCTCTTGATACAAGCTTTCAGTCATGTGTCAACGGATTTGGCGTAGCTCTTACCGTTTCCATGCTATTAGGGTTCACAGGGGCCAAAACTGCAAATTTGCAGATTACCTAAAATTTTTATTTTTCATCGCATTTTGATGGGATTTTTTTTCAATGGATTCCTCTTGATGTAAGCTGTTAGCACTATGTCAATGGATTGGGCATAGCTCTTACCGTTTCCGAGCTATAAAGGGTCAAAGAGGAATCATAAGGAGTCATTAGGGCTAATTTTCATTTTCCCTAGTTTGTGTCCAGCTAATTACTGGGTCAATCTCCTTATTGCATCCATCTAATTATTGTGTCAAGTTCTTTCGTATGTCCATACTCACTTTAAATTACACTTTTTCAAATTTCAGTGGACGACATGCTGCGGTTGTATCATGCTGCGCTCGGCGTAGCCCTTTATTTTTTTTTTATCACAAACACACTTCTAGTTAATGGTTGTTCTTTATCTTAAAGTCAGCATTATGCCTTCAACTATGAGGTCCGCTCATACCTCATTGTAATTTAAATATGGACCACATCACCGGTTTTAGCTGAATTCATTTCTAAATGCCAAACAACGCGACATACAAGGAATACAGAAGCATCTTTCTGTGGGGATGGGGCCGACTACTCTCCCCTTAATCTGCAAATTATATGACATTGTTACATGCGATAAATTAACAAGCCATGCCTAGAGGGAATCTAAGTCAGGGGCAAAATTTAACCGTATAGCATAATACTAGAAAAGGTTCCGCTTAATATCAATACGCAAAAGTATCAATAATATAGGTCATGACCTATTTCCCTAAAATCCGGTTTCATTGGCGGAAAATAGTTTTACCAGACTTTTTTTCAAAACACCTGTATTTCCGTCTCTCTAGGATTTTTTTCAGCCGCGTTTCCCGCTTCATGCCCAATATCCTTTCACGTTTTCAAGGGCACTTTTTCCCCAGTGAATATTCCGTTTCCCGCTCACTTAAAAAGACCAATCCCGCTCCCCACTCAAACCTCTTTGAGACCCCCATAAGAGAACAAAGTCAACGGCATTAAAAAATTAATCACAAAATATAAAACGCAAAAATAAAACGTGATGTAGGAATCATACATGATAACCTCTAAAATGGTGACTAACCACCATTTGACTTAACCTGGTTAAATTGGGGATCCCTTACGCGCGAGTTAAGTTTAAAGAAATCCAGTTTCAAATGTTACAAAAATAAAATTTGCAAGTGTAGGGTCCGGGTCATGTAATATCGCAAGTGTAAGACGGTAAATAGCAGTGTCGGTTGGGAGCTACAGATACTTTTTGTATTCCTTTTACCCTTTTTATTCCCCTGCTTTAGCGGGGAGGTAAATTGTGATCCGGATACCTGTTCGTCCGTTCGTTCTTTTTTTCATACGTTATTCCGTCAGCCATAACAAGCGGAGAAGTAGTTGAAATACAACAATAGAAATTGAGCTCTCGTTTAAATGAGGTAGAAATGGTACCTTTTGGATTTTTTACCATAGATGCATAATTATCAAAGTTATCTCCAATGAAAAAAAATACTAGTATTTTTCTATCCTTTATTTTGAATTTATATGAAAACAACGTAGATTGCCACAGGTGACCATAAAGATGCACGTACAATGCACCAATCGGCATAAAAGATCAATTTGGTGTCTGTCTTTGAAAGTGGATCCCCAAAAAGGCCATCTTCAGATTTTGACCAAAATTTGTATATGAATTGCCAATATCCCTCTTAATCCATGTGCAATTCTTAATGTCCACCCTCTGTAGTGTTTCTCTAGAATAAAAGTTCAAACACGATCGAATTTTTATTTCTAATGCATTCTTTCTGAGGTTTCTTTCAGCAATCAACTTTATACAAAAACGAAACTGTCAAAAAATCACCAATGGTATTCACCCTTATATTACACTTTGGCTTAGCTCTTACCGTTTCCGAGCTACAAAGGGTCAAAGGGGCCAAAATTGCAATTTTTATACGACCGCAAAAAAATTTGAGGTCGTATAATGGTATGGCGCTGTCGTTGTCGTTGTCGTCCGCGTCGTCGTCGTCTGTAGACACTTTTGTTTTTGGTCAATAACTTAAGTTCCAGTTGATCAATCCTTATGAAATTTTAAAACAATGTTCCTTGGCATAAAAGGAAGGCTTTGAGGGGTTTTGGATTTTGTGGCCCCTCCCGTTTTTAAAAAAGGGGCCAAAAAGGGAAAAATTGGGTGTATTCACATAATTGGCTGTAGAAATTTTATTATTCATCAGATTTTGATGGGGTTTCTTTCAGTGTGCTTCTGAGAAAATTTCCAATCAGCAGTTTGTCAACGGATTTCAAGTCGCATGTACGGTTCATGAGATAAATAGGGCCCAAAAGGGGCGAATCACAAAAATTTTATTTTTTTATTTTTAGTCCGATTT
>MJUU01055972.1:42868-62505 GCA_002080025.1 Modiolus philippinarum
GGGATTTTTTTCTTTTGATTCCTCTTGATCTAAGCTTTCAGGAATAAGTCAACACATTTTGTGTAGGTCTTACCGTTTCCGTGCTACAAGGGGTCAAAGGGGCCAAAAATTCAATTTTTCTAAATATGTCAAATCTTTATTTTTCATCTGATTTCGATGGAATGTTTTATGCCCCCGTGAAAAGATTCGGGGGCATATATTTTTGGTCTGTCTGTCTGTTTGTCTACAAAAAACTTTAACATTGGGTATATCTTTTGAATGGTAAGTGATAGGGCTCTCATATTTTGCATGTGTATTCCTTGTGGCAAGACCTTTCAAACGATACCAAAATTTTGGGCCTCGTGACGTGATGGACTTTTTGAAAAAAATAATAAACTTTAACATTGGGTATATCTTTTGAATGGTAAGTGATACAGCTTTCATATTTTGCATGTGTATTTCTTGTGGCAAGACCTTTCAATCGGTACTAGAATAGTTGACCTTGTGACCTTGACCTTGGCCTGTGAACAACAGCATAAAAACTTTAACATTGAGCATATCTTTTGAATGGTAAGTGATAGGGCTTTCATAGTTTGCATGTGTATTCCTTGTGGAGAGACCTTTCAGTTGGTACCAGAATATTTGACCTCATGACCTTGACCTTGGCATGTGACTGTCCGGTAAAATTTCACCAGAAAAATGAAATTATATTTTGTTTAATTTCATATATATTGAAATTGAACTCATTTATGATGAAATGTGCTTGCTATCTATTGAATTTTTTATGTAAAAAAGTTTTTTTTTAAATCATTCAGCATATTTTTCCCATTTATTTACTTTCATTTTACAGGTACATTGTATTTATATATTATATATATCAATGATGAGGAATGTTACTTAAAATATCTATGATTTCATTTCTACTCTTCTGTGTATTCCTCTACTTTTGGGGAAGCAGTATTGGTGATCCCTGGTGTAATCAAAGTACTGATAACACTGATAGACAGAACACAATGAGTTGACTATTAATGTTCCAAAAAGGGGTGTGTGAAAATTGTTTCCTTAATAATGCTTGGATAATGATTGGAGGGGTTCATTTGGGTGACTTCTGTGTTTGCATCCAATTGCAATCATCATTTGATATGATAAAACTTTTCGGTTGATACCAGAATTTATTTCTACAAATTATTTTGTCAGAATGACATTCATTGTTCAAAGTTGCTAAATGTTTCTTCTTTACTTCTACTCGGGGGCATAAGTGTTTCACTAAACACATCTTGTTTCTTTAGATTCCTCTTGATCTAAGCTTCTAGTAGTATGCCAACGGATTTTGTGTAGCTCTTACTGTTTCGAGCTACAAGGGGTCAAAGGGGCCAAAATTGCAATTTTTCTAAATATGTCAAATCTTTATTTTTCATCGGATTTCGATGGGGTTTTTTTCTTTGGATTCCTCTTGATCTAAACTGTCAGTAGTATGCCAACGGATTTTGTGTAGCTCTTACCGTTTCCGAGCTATAAGGGGTCAAAGGGGCCAAAATTGCAATTTTTCTAAATATGTCAAATCTTTCTTTTTCATCCGATTTCGATGGAATTTTTTTCTTTGAATTTCTATGGATGTAAAGTTTTAGTTTATGGTACATTTTTTGCAAAGCTCTTTCGTATTTTATATCAGTAAGTGATCGAAAGGGTTGATTTTTTTTGTTTCCAGCTAATAACTGTGTCAAGCTTCTTTTTGTGTCCATCTAATTATTGTGTCAAGCTCTTTACAGTGTCCACATTCACTTTAAACTACTTTTGTTGAAATTTCATTGGTCGACATGCTGCGGTCGTATCATGCTGCGCTCGGCGTAGCCCTTTATTTGCATATCAATATCGTGTGGATAAGTGTTAATTTACATTGTTTGCCACTTTCGACAAAAAAGGACTTTATGTTAATGCCACAATAAAAATTATCAAGAAATGACAAGAAGATGGCTTGAATGATCACAAAACGTGCATGCCTTTTAATCTTCCCAACAAGCTGATACTATCTGTACATTTTGCAAAAATTCCATTTTGTTTATATTTTTGTCACGATCACCGCCACAACATCAGCCAGGACAACTAAAAATGTTTGACTCTATGATTGAACCAATCCTTCTGTATGGGTCAGAAGTATTGGGATTTGAAAATTTAAAAATTATTGAACAAGTTCAGTTGAAACTTTGTAAACGTGTATTAAAAGTGAGAAACACTACTCCAAATTTTATGATATATGGGGAACTTGGAAGATTTCCACTTGAAATTCGCGTGAAATTACGTATGATTATTTTTTGGAGTAAACTGATTTTAAATGAAAATAAGCTATGTAGCATATTATATAGATTGATGTTTCTTTTAAAAACTAAACATCGATATAAATTCAAATGGTTAAATCATATAGAGTCTACCTTCAATTCACTTGGTATGGGATTCATTTTTATAAACCATTTTCCAATTATTAACAAGGATGAAATTACTCAAATTTTAAAAGACCAGTTTGTTCAAACGTGGTACAGCGAAATATTTTCATCATCTCGAGGTCAGTTTTATTCTGTTTTCAAAAAGGATTTTGGTATTGAGAATTATTTACTTAGACTTTCGGAACAATCCAGAATTTGGATAACTAAATTTAGAACGTGTAATCCGCTCCATTTACCTATTGAAACTGGTCGTTGGTACAATATTCCCCGAGAAGATCGCATTTGTCAATTGTGCAATGAAAATATTGGAGACGAATATCATTTTCTGTTAATTTGTTAAAATGAAAATATTATTTCCGTAAGAAACAAATATTTACCAAATTTTTATACAGTTCATCCTAATCGTAGAAAATTTGAAGGTCTTCTCTCAATTTGCAATACACAACTATATAAAAAAAAATATCATTGTTTATTCGACAAGCAACTTTATTTCTATGATTCTGTGTAATTGTCTGAAATTTATATATTTTATATCTGTATTTAATTACCTAATTTGTTGTATTTATTATGCATATCATGTTCTGTCTGTCATGTTTTTGAATGTATATATAACTCTTGTTACACATTTATGTATGTGTCTGAGTGTTTTAAATAAAACCTTGGTAAAAATCTTGGACAACCACCACACAACAGGACAAAACACCATCACAAAACAAGTCTTCGCAGGACAACCGTGGGCGTCACCTGTGAGTAAATACATTGTATTTCTTGGTTACAGAAGTAAATACATTGCATTTCTTTTTACAATAACAAAATAATTGTATTTCCTTGTAACAGTAGTAAATACATTGTATTTCTGTTTACAATAACAAAATAATTGTATTTCTTTGTTACAGTAGTAAATATATTTCTTTTTACAATAACAAAATAATTATATTTCTTTTTTACAGTAGTAAATACATTGCATTTCTTTTTACAATAACAAAATAATTGTATTTCTTTGTTACAGTAATAAATACATTGTATTTCTTTTTACAATAACAAACTAATTGTATTTCTTTGTTACAGTAATAAATACATTGTATTTCTTTTTACAATAACAAACTTTTTACAATAACAAAATAATTGTATTTCTTTGTTACAGTAATAAATACATTGTATTTCTTTTAACAATAATATTTCTTTGTTACAATAGTAAATACATTGTATTTCTTTTCATATACTCGATCAGTGCATACTATCTATTCAAGAGTATATAATTGTTTTTTGGTACAGATCACAATGTCATGGCGTAGGAAATAGTTCAGTATTTGGCGACTTTTTATCAGTTAAATTCATCCTAGATCGATTATCTGAATACACATAATTTAAGAGGTGTATTTTTACTAATGATCTGAAGCGATTTGTTCATGTTTCGATAGTTAATACTACAAATATTCATACACCACCGTTTCCTCAGCATCAGGCGGACATATAATTGATTGTCTATTGATCGTTATTGTAGTAGAGTTATCTTTCTTTAAATTCCGTTTTTTAAAATTGACCAATAATTATTATAAATATGATTACATCATTTTTATTTTAATACTTTATCTAATTAAAAAGTATATTTTTTCATTAAATAGAATAATAGATACATATGATGGTCTTTAAATTCCTAATTTTGTTAATTTAAATTTCTATTAATAGAACTTACATGAAAATATTTATTTTTACATATATTGAATGTTACAATTCAAGTTATAATCATCTAATGAATAGACATTAGTTGTCGAAATGTGTATATACAGAATGTAAATTCACAGTAACTTCGGTATTTAGTCACTTCTACATAGCCGTGAAAGGGAAATGCATACCTACATCTGAAATACATAAGAATAAATCTAATTGTTGGACTTGGTTTGATAAAATTAATAAAATTAATACTTAATTCATTTATTTGAACCCAACAATGGTTCAGAAGATACCACATCCGAATCACTTCTTTATCTTGATGTCAGTCAATTTATAGCGACATAGTTTGAGCGGAAATATTTCATTATGGATATACATCGTATATCAATTAATTTAAGAAATTAAAAAAATATATGGCCATGTCTTTTCTTTTACAATTCATAATCGTTCCGTATAGCATTAGTTCAATTTGATTCGAGAAAAAAAATGTGTAATGTTTAAAAAGTCATATTATTATTATGTATAATAATAATTAGAATTATGATAAAAACAGCAATACAAAACTGAAATAGAAAAGACCCCTATGCTCGCAAATTTCTGTCAAATTAGTGATTGTATTACATGTTGCAAAGACACAGATTAGAAAACTCCTAGTTAATCCTTTGTAAAAATCGGTAATAACACTTCCCCTTAGGTAAGTCGATTTTTAATTCCCAATACATGTAATTATACCCCCGCAAACACAGTTTTGGGGGTATATAGGAATCACCCTGTCCGTCCGTCCGTCTGTCTGTCAGTCTGTCCGTCTGTCCTTCCGTCTGTCTGTCTGTCCGTCCATGCACCTTGTCAGCGCATGTTCTCCTTAACGGCTGCTTGGATTTTGATGAAATGTTACACAGTTGTAGTGCACCATCTGAAGATGTGTATGAAGTAAAATGGTTGCTGCCCGAAATTTTTAAGGGGAGATAATTGGTCTTTGAATATTTTCTGGAAAAAGGTGGGAGGCGAACCTTGTCAGGGCATGTTCTCCTAAATTGCTACTTAGATGTTGATGAAATGTTAAGCAGTTGTAGTACACAACCTGAAGAAGTGCACAAATTAATATGGTTGCTGTCTGAAAATTTTAATGGGAGATAATTCGTCTTTGAATATTTTCTGGAAAAAAGAGGAGGGGTGATCCTTGTCAGCGCATCTTCTCCTAAACCACTGCTTGGATTTTGATGTAATGTTGCACAATTTTAGTACACCACCCGAAGATATGCATGAAGTAATATGGTTGCTGTCTGAAATTTTGAACGGGAGATAATTTGTCTTTTAATATTTTCAGGAAAAAAGTGGGGAGGAAAATCATTTTGTCCATACTTGTATTGTATCCACATTTGTACTGTGTCCACAACTGTATTGTGTCCACACACTCTTAAATTTACACTTGCCATATTGATTCAGGGTTCAATTAGCGGGGGTATACCTGGCTACCATTCGGCGGCAGCTGTAGTTCTGATAAAACCTGCACAGAAATGTCAACAAAACGTTGTTTATTGAATATCCATAAATTGTCATGGATATAATTGTAATATCAGGTTAACACAATTATTAATTGACGACAATAACTTTACCATCGGAACATGGTGCCCGTACTAGTAAACTTTGACGAAAATTACGAGGAGTTCCGATTCTAGTGTTGCAGCGAGTTTACACGAGTGATGTTAACGATTTCTAGTAGTTGCTAATCTCTGTATGTCTCTGTTTGCTGACAGGCATTAAATTCAATTCAAATCAAATAAAAAAAAATAACTTTTTATTATCTAGTACATGTGCAATTTTGACCCCCCCAATTTTCCATATTGCTAAGAAACAGTAAGGGCTAATGATGATCATGAGAGCTTACGACAAGAAGAATCCAAAAGAAACTAACCCTATAAAAATGAAATAAAAAAATCATAAAAATAAACGCATCTTTTTGTTTAGTTTTGTTTGTTTGTTTGAAAATGTTCCTTTTCAAAATTGTATAGGTATTACAGGTATGTGAACGATCGAGTATCATTGGATATGGGTTCACCCATATCTTATCTTGTTACAATAGTAAATACATTGTATTTCTTTAGTAAATACATTGTATTTTTTTCTTCTTTTGTTTCAGTAGTAAATGCATTGTATTTCTTTTGTTACAGTAACTGTAGGAGATACACTGTATATTCTTTGTTGAAGTAGTAAATACATTTTATTTCCTTTGAATGGGCGGAATAACAAAATTACCGAACAGGATTGTCCGGAGCAAGAGTCAAAGTAGGTGAAAAACCAACGGAAAATTTGTAAGCGCAATGGTTCTGACTTGGTACAGACATTTCAAAAGAAATGGTGGATTAGACCGGTTTAATGCCTTGCCAAACATCCCTTTCCATCGCGGTAGTTTTCGGTAGCAAGTCGACGCAAATGCTCTTGAATTAAAAGAAATGCTAATCCAAGTGCTAAGTGAATAAAAAGAATTTAATCATAGTTCGATCCGAAACTTCTAAGGATTATGACCGATTTTGTTCCTCTGTTTGGTTATTTTCAAAATATTCTCAAAGTTCGTCAAAAATCTTGAAAGGTTGTCTTTGGAACACGTTTACTTTCTATGAATAGAATTAATATATGCGACACTTGTGTACGTTCTCTGACAAGGCTTTGTAGCCTTTTGTGTTTATTTTACTACAGTGTTTAGGAAGATGTAACTACGCGAAGGACTTTCTGGAGGATTTATCATATGTGTCTATACTTGTTTTGTATTCACTCTTATACTGTGTCCACACCTGTAATGCGTCCCTACACACTTTTATTTGCACTTTCCATATATGTATTCAGTATCCATTGAGCGCAGGTATATTTTAACTGGCTGCCATTCGGCGACAGATCTTGTTTTCCACTTCTAACAGTTATGTAATAGTACGCCTTTTTTCTATTGTTTTGTATTTAATTCGATTACAATATTTGGCTTCGGTGCATTGCATTTGCGCCAATTAGTATTTCATTTGCGCCAAAAAAATATTTCATTTGGGCCACAAACTGTACTTTATTTGTGCCAAATTAAAAACTTTACATTTGCGCCAAAAACAGGTAAATAGTATTGAAATAAGTAAAAATACTTTAACATTTTATGTGACTGTATTTCCTTTTTATGTTCGCCGGCATTACTTGCTCATCGCGCAGAGTTTGAAGTAGGATTTCGAGCAAGATATTTTACTTAAACGCCTTTGTCTTTTGTCATTTGGATTTCGACTCTTGACAATTCTGTTCGTTAAACCCATTCGTAACAATGTACATTCAATCGTCTTCAAAGGTTCAGAGTACCAAAACTATTAATAAGGAAAAATTATACAACCAATGAAAACAATTGAGAAGCATTTAGTTTCAACATCCCCGCTTAACCTATTAATTTGATCTGGATGCAACTAATATGATCAAAAGGAACCAAAGAAATGAAAATTTCAAATATCTCTGATACATGAAATATTTAATATTAAATAATATATTTTCCATTGATATATATTCAATATCAAAATATTAAATAGTATATTAAATATTGCTTCCACGTCCTATTACCTGAACATTTACCTGTAAAATTGTTACCTGAGAAATGGCGCAAATGAAATACAAGCTTGTGGCGCAAATAAAATACTCCACTTTCCAAAAATTGGCCCAAATGTAATGCGCCCATTTGGCTTATCACTTAATGGCCAATTACATGTCAAATCTGTCTAAAACATCTGACTTAGTAAGACATTTTAAGTTCGAGATAAATTCTTAATGACTCGCAATTGAAAACATGTCATCTTAATCGTATGGGGAAGTGTAAATAACAGTAAATTATTTTTACATTTAATAATTGATGATGTCTTAAACCCCTTCTTTCTTTGAATAAGTCGTCGGAGATGCTTTAGGAATGACAGACTAACTGATGGATTAATCATCTGGCCAAAATAAAACATCTGAACCACTGAGGATGGACTGGAACACGTACAGAATGATGACTGAATATCTGGCACTGGCAAGTCGTCTGAATAGCTTGGGGGATTAATTCTAAACTGAACCATCTCTTATATCATTTGGCAAAAATAAGCCACTTGAACCACTAGAGTGACTGGTTATAGAAATAACTGAACTCGGTTTAGATTTTAGGAGTTGACAATCGCTTATTTGGGCCTTACAATAAACGAAATTTTAGAGTTTTAGACATTGCCTATGTGTTCTAAAAGAGTACTAGTTTTTTTCAGGAAGTAAGACTACATTATGTTGCAAGTGGAGATGAAACAAAGCCTCTCATGCTTTTTCTTCATGGTTTTCCGGAGTTCTGGTATTCTTGGAGGTATCAGATCAGAGAATTCAAGAAAGATTATAGGTATGTTTAGGCGATTACCAGTACTTCTCAAGCTTCTTATTGATCATTTGGGCAATCATGTTTGATCTTACTTTTATAATGTTTTAATTGGGATCATTTTTTTTATCTGCCTTGAGTGCGATATGATTTTCTGCAACGATCTGTCTTAAAAGAACAAAATGCAAAAAGGAACGATTTTTTTTTAATATAGTACAATGGTGTATTTTCTTCTTGTAGGTTCATGTAAATCGGAATCAATTACATTTAATTCTTTTAAAGTATTTGCAGACAATCATACGTTGTTATTTATTATCTAAGTAATTAACCATCCTTACATTTTAACCAAGGTATATGGAAGTGAAGAAAAAAAGAAACATTTATAGAAGTGTTGATTTGCCTTTGAAATGATTTCAGTACTTGTAAATGGATTGTATCTTTCAGAGTGGTTGCAATTGATATGAGGGGTTATGCAGATTCAGATAAACCAAGCGGTGTAGCATCCTACAAAGTGACAAAGCTAGTAGCCGACATTAAACAACTAATTCCAGCTTTAGGTATGTAAATCTCCGGACCTACATGTTGATTTGGCTTTTTCTGCAATTTACTTCTGTCTTACAACAGTTTGAAAAATAGAAAATTGTACATGTAGTCATAAAATTTTGTAGCTTTCTAAGGAAGACAAAGAGTTTAATATCATTATGAAACTTAATAAATTGATTGCTTGTGATACGAACTACAACATTGTGATGTTAAAAGGATGCTGTGACCTTGAGGTGATTGGTCATCAACTCTAATTTCTTTATGGAATTTTGATGTTAGAACCCAGGTTGAGATTTAAATTGGATGTAGTTTATTGAGAAAAAAAATATGATATCGTCAAGAAACTTGGTACGT
This sequence comes from Modiolus philippinarum, assembly GCA_002080025.1. Lineage (NCBI taxonomy): Eukaryota > Metazoa > Mollusca > Bivalvia > Mytilida > Modiolidae > Modiolus > Modiolus philippinarum. The sequence continues at coordinate 52,214 of MJUU01055972.1, forward strand.
AGATAGCTTGTGATAGGAACTGCATACTTTTAGTGCGAATCCGATGCTGTGACTGAAGTCATGAGTCATCGACTTTTACTTCAATGATGTTATTTTGATATGAGAAAGGTAAAGGGTAAAAGATCAGGGTTGAAGGTAATTTATAAGGAAGGAGTTACGGTATCATTATGTAACTTCGTACATGGATAGCTTGTAACAGGATCTAGAATCTAGCAAGGTTAAGGGTCAGATTGAAGTTAAGTTTGTAAGAAAGTATTATGATATCGTCATGTGTTATTTCGGGCATTGTGGAGAGAGCTGCAACATTTTACGTGAATCCTATGCTGTGTCCCGGAGGTTTTGATTTCCGAGGTGTAATTATGATATTAGAGTCCAGTAATGGTTCAGGTTGAAGGGATTTTAAAGAAAAATGTTTTATGTTGCAATAAATGAATCCCAAAAATCTTTGCTTACATCTCCATTAAATTTCCCAAAAAGCTGTCAAAGACCACATAAAGCGTTGAAATTCTATTCAGCAACCGCATAGTAAGAAATTCCTTTCAGGGTAATGGTGATACTGCAGAACTGAATTGCAAAAAATTTTAATTCCAATTTTGGTAAATTTCCTAAAACTCTTTTAGACCGCTTAGTTTTCGACATGTTTATTTTATTTTATTTTATTTTGTTTAGGTTACAGAACATGTGTGCTAGTATCCCATGACTGGGGTGGTGTTGTAGCTTACTACTTTGCTGCTAAACATCAGGACATGATTGACAAATTGATTGTGATGAATGCACCTCACCCTGGAACAATGAGAGACTATGTCAAGAAAAATTCGTCACAAGCCAAAAAGTCTTGGTGAGTTTAGTCTGAATGGCACAAACTGTTGAAGGCTCAAATATCATGATTATCGTACTGCACATTGATCACAATATGGGGGTCAATAATTATGACCTCAGATCTGATTCATGCTAGAACAGTTTGGAAAATATTGCGAAAGATGTACTAACAAAAACAATAACTAATTGGTAAAATGATTTGTGTTTTACGCAAAGATCTTTAAGCTACAGAAGGAAATTATGCAGGGAAAAAGTTAATTTATTTTCTGAAACGGAAAATGACAAAGCAAAAAACTATATATTTGGCTCAACTCCATATGCTGTATTTTTTTATTTTCTGTATTCATTTTGAACCGCATTCATAATTCTGCATTGCTTATTTTTTATATTATTTAGACTCTATGAAATTAATTTAATATATTTCATTTTCTTTCTTTAATGAAGCCATGTTCTAATTTCTATGAATTTCATGATGTTTTATATATAAAAAAATGGTTCAAGTTAGCATTGATTATGCACCAATAAACTTTTGTGTTTGCATTTGGTTCTATTTTTGTTGGACCTGGCGGAAAAACTGCGTAAGCTGAAATGTTACAAAAGATGCAGCGAGTCGACTCATCCACGAGCGGACTCGTCACGCACAGGACGTTGCGCGGTGAGACAACCTCGGATCTTTTTGTATATATAAATTTGACTTATTTCCCATTTTCTAGAACTATCCATGATAAAATCCGAAGTATAATTCCGTAGAATCTATAATTTAACGTATAGAAAGTGCAGAAAACAATAAAGATATAAAATAGAAATTTACAGCGTCTTAACTTTTGCGGTGATCCATTTCAGCGTGGAAATAGTTCTTCTTTTCATTTTTTTATAATGACCAATGTCAATTGTTTTCAATAATACATATAAATACTGTTAATTGATGTCATTATGTGGTTTATGTAGGTATATTGCGTATTTCCAAGCGCCATGGATTCCAGAACTAAACTTTACAATCTTCGATTATGAAATAGTTGGTATGATCTTCACTGGCAAAAGAGGTGGTCTTACTGTTGGTAAAATGACAGAACAAGACATTGAAGCCTACAAATATGCCCTGTCTAGACCAGGTATCTATTTTTTTTCTTGATACATTTATTTTTATGCCACCGCCGTAAGGCGACTGTGGCATTAAGTTTTACCCTTTTCTGTCCGTACGTCCGAAGTGCGATAATTTTCGTCAAGGATTTCTCTGCTTATGTATGCAGTCATGATATGATATTTGGTCTGAAGCGTTGGTATGATGAGTGGTACCGTCTGTCACTCATCTACTTCCTGTTTGTCGATTACTTTGATTTGTTTTTCCATTATAGCCATATATTGAAAATTTTCGTTGAGGATTTCTTAGCTTGTGTACGCAATGATTATTTGATATTTGGTCCTAAGCTTTGGTATGATGAGTTTGACCGTGTCCCCCTTACCAAGTCTCTCACTCATCTACCTCCTGTTTGCCGATTACTTTGATTTGTTTTTCCATTATAATCATATATTGAAATTCTCTTTCAGATCTCTTAGCTTATGTACGCAGTAATTATTTGATATTTGGTCTGAAGATTTGGTATGACAAATTGTACCCCTTTTCAAGTTCGTTACTCATCTACTTCCCTATTACCCATAACTCTGATTTTTTTGTTATAGCCATTTGGCGGGGCATTCATGTGCCATGGACACATTTTTCTTTTATTTTTTATTAATACTGAAATTATTTTATTGGATAGGATTAATATTAAATAAAGGAGTCAAACACAAACTATATAGTTTTTTTTAAGATAACTGGCCAAAAGACAGGCCTTACGTATACATTTTCCAAGTCATGAATGTAAAATAAATTTACCAAATTTTGATGATCTCTGAAATAATTGCTTGAATTAAACCAAACAGCTGTAATGACATATAAGTGTTTTATATGCATTAATAAGCCACTCATTCAAAACTGGTTGTCCAATTCCAACCAAACTTTCAGGATATGTTGTTCACCTGGTGTAGATGTGCACCTCATACTCAGAATTTTGGTTTTACAGATTTTAGAGTTTCACGGAGCGAAAATTGCTCTTTTGTGAGTCTGACGGTTTTTGAATCCGCAACTCCTTGAATTAAACCAAACAGCTGTAATGATATATAGGTGTTTTATATGTATTATAAGCCACTTCTTCAAAATTGCTAATCCAATTCCAACCAAACTTTCATGATATGTTTTTCACCTGGTGTAGATGCCCGCCTGATACTTAGAATTTTGATTTTACATATTTTAGAGGTTCATGGAGCCAAAGTTGCTCATTTGTTATTTTGTTTAGTTAATTCTCAGGTCCATCAAAGCTATAAGTCAGATTACAACCAAACTTGCAGGATTTGTTGTTAAACCTGATCTTGTTTTGCATCTGACAGGTATTATTTTGATTTTTCGATCTTGGAGGTTCACTGGCCCAAAAATATCTCATTGGTTAATCTAGTTTGTGAATGTGGTACTCTTTCAAAACTATAAGTCATATTTCAAACAACCTTTCAGAATATGCTGATCACTTCATGTAATTGTGCACCTGATACTTAAATTTTGATTTTACACATTTCAGAGGTTCACTTGGCCAAAAATGGCTCTTTTGTAGTGCAGGCGACACAAGTGTTCCATGGAACACCCATCGATTTTTTTATGTTTCAGGCCATCTTTAACAAATTGTTTTGCTTGCTGTTTATCGACTAATCATCTAGGAAGTGAGTAGGTAGGTAGGTGAATATTTTTTATCTGGAAAAACTTCAAAAAAGGGTAAATTTTAAAAGAAAATGTGCTAAAAATAGACATGATAGAATAAAAAAAAATTCTTCTAGGAAATGGCAATAAGATTTTTTGAGCAGGTAGGATTTTTATGAGTAGGTCGATAAACAGCTAACAAACATTTTTTTAAGGTTGGCCCTCAGGCATTTTATCGTAATATAGTCTCATCCCGCGATCCTGTAGTTAATTTCATTTGCAAAAATGCAATATCGAACGTTAATATTACAAAACTATTTAAAGTATCTACACGAATAAGACTCATGCTTGTATGTCATACCATAATAAATCTTTGAGTATAATTTTACTGCTTCTTTCAGGAGGACTATCTGGACCTCTTAACTACTACCGAGCTGCGGTCAGATCTAAGCCTGATAAATCTATGTTTAACACCATTGAAACACCCACCCTAGTTATCTGGGGTTGTAAAGACAATGCCCTAAATACAGATTTAGCTGCTCTGCCGTCTAAGTTTGTACCTAACCTTACTGTAAAGTATGTAGAGGATGCCAGTCATTGGGTTCAGATGGATAAACCTGAAGAGGTCAACAGATTGATGAATGAATGGCTTAAAGCATAATAGGGATGTGACATTGCTGAAATTCTGTGTTTTTTTTACCGTATAATTATATTAAGTATAAATTAACAGTTAATTAAATTTTGTTTACTAATTGGATATTTATTTTTTTTAAGTTGTGTTGGAATGGAAGTTAGAATTAGATCTAGAACCATTGACATTACAATTTAGTTTAATTAGTTACAGCACGTATTGTCTCTCTTTCAATCTGTGTATAAAAATTATATTTTGTAATGATCATGTGTGTATGAATATTTAGAGATTCAATACAGCTAAAACTGGTGACCAATCAAAGTTGTTTGGACATCTTAAAGACAATTTTAAAGGAGAACATTTGTAAAACCTGTAAGTTCAAAACATTCTTTAATAAATAATTACAGGCGCAACACACATAAAGGCGGATGCAGCACTCGAAAAAGGGGAAGGTTTGAGGGGGTTGACTTTCTTAAGTAAGGAGGACTCAAGATACGCTCTGGCGTGGGTGCAGGACAATTCTAGGATTTTTTGGGGGGAAAAGGGGGAGGGGGCGAGTTTTGTGGTGCCTTACCCTTACCCATATTAAATTGTATTAAAATCTATACACTTGTTGCATAGCCCTATCACTATGTTTTTGTTTTGTTGTTTTTTTTGCGGTGTTAAAGAAAAAGGGGAATTCTGGATTTTTGCAATTTTGCACAAAATTTATGCTTTTTCCCTCTAGGAACGCTTATTTGAATCCACATGACACATTATGGAACATTTCAAAAGCAAGCCAAAAGCATATATAAGATGCAGAGAATATTCGAATGGAAAACAACATGATAACAGAGAACATGAACACCACAAATACAATCATGGTAGAATTATAAACATGTCCCTAAAAACAGGGTGTGACTCATGTACATGACAGTGGAAAGTCTGTTGTGGAATCAGTGTGGCTCGCTACTTATTTGTGACACGAAAGTAGTGAACAGTGGGTATTTCTGAAATTAATGTTTCACCAGTTTGGGCTATGCCTGAAAAACCAATATACTAGTAACAGACAAAAGGATGTATAGGCTTGTTCGCGAATCCAATCAGTGACGTCACAAAATCAATTTTTTTTTTGGTTTCAACAGGTTTCAAAAATAACTTGCATTGTATAGCAATGGTACAGAATTTTAATTTTTAAATAACTTTTTACATACTAGTCCGATTTTGGATCTGTAAAATGCATAATAAACCTCGAGATTTTCATATTTTTTCTACCGATTTACTTTTAAAAAATTTCCTCTGAATAATTTAAAATGTGTACTTCAAATATTTGAAATTTGTGAAAAATTTGAATGCTATACAAATACGTGAATTGGATCAAATAAAAATGATCAAAAACCGAAAATTTTTATATCCTATTAAACTGCATAAAGTCTGCAATTCAGACAAAAAAATTTATAAAATTACCTTTAAAAACAATTTAATACCAGGTAGTTGAAAATGACATTTTTATGACCCTAATGAATGAATACTATTTCTTGCCAACCAAAAGGGTCCACAGGTAAAATTTTCGATGTTGTGACGTCACGGCGAATATCATATACCAAATGGGACCTAAATAATGCCAAAAAGATTGTGATAGGTATATGCAACAAGGAGATAAATTGAAATACAATTTATTATAGAAAACCTCCCATAAAAACTTTTAATTATCCTTTAAGGGACTAGAAATACAATTGCAAGAGCATGTTTAAATACAAATTTAAATGCAATTTATTATAGGAAACCTCCCATAAAAACTATAATTATCCTTTAAAGGACTATTAATACCATTGCAATGTTTGAGTCCTTTTTAGAAAGTAACCCCTTTCAGATCCGGAATCATTATACAATGCAACCACAATAGGAGGTGCACATGATCAATGCATTAAGAATCATGATTTTCTCTGCAAAAGTTTCAGACCTTTTGATTAAAAGCTCTGAGAGGAGTTAATTACATAAAATGTGTACCCTGCACATATAATACTAATACTAATACTATTTCAACTTTCTATAAAATCTCGGAAAAAATATATAGTTCAACCAAAATAAAAGGTGCACGTCCTCAATGTGAATTAAAACACTGTGTAAAGTTTCAGACCACTTGGTCTGGTTGATAAGACAAAATGGGTACCATAGCGATGCATATATAATAAATTGTCGTTAATCTATCTTTAAAATCAGGAAAAAATATATTTAAATTCAATCCAAATAGGAGGTGCATATCTTTCAATATATATTAAAAAAAACTATGTGCAAAGTTTCATACTTCTTGATGAAAAACTGAGAGGAGTTGATTACACAAAATGGGTACCTTGCCTACAGAATTTCGTCGAAAAAAGTTCAACTGTCTAACCCCCAGAATATTTCATGAAATGCAACCAAAATAAGAGGTACACATGTTCAATGTCTATAGAAAAACCCTGTTTCAGGTGTAATATCTTCAACTTCTTCTATGTTTGTGTTGTCAATCTTATATTATTATGACATGCCTGTTTGTGTTATCATTTATTGTCATGAGTTTGGTTTTCTTGGTGTTTACTTTAAGACCTACTTGTCTTGCAGTTGTGTTTTAGTGGGTTGTTTTTGTTGCATGTGGTCTCTTGTATTTGATAGTAAGCAAATGTCAAGAAGGTCTTCAAGAAAAGAGCATAGGGTCCATCTGAAATCCCAACGTAGATCTCGTACACCAATCCACCACTACAAGAAAGAGGAGCGGGGAGATAACACATGCTTGTCTAACACCAGAACGAACAGTAAACCATTCAGAAAGCTGGCCATTATGTAAGACACTACATTCATATTTATCATTTTTTTCTGAAACTCTATATGATGTTAAAATCTTTCATATGTAATCTCTTGTTACACTGGCAAATGCTTATTGGAAGTGAATAAAATTAAGTATTAACTTGTTTTGCCATTCAATGCACTGCTCTATGATGTTTCTGAACGTAAATAAATGATCTATGCATTCTCTGTTTTCTCTGAATACTGCTTGTTCTTTAAGCTTTGTGTTGATGGAACCAGTTATCCTATTTTTAATTACTCTGAGGAAATCCTTGCTTGGAATAGAGAGTAGTGAGATTCCCCTCCAGTTTGTGCATAAGTTCAGATCGCTCTTTTTTGTAACTTCACGATGATGCCTTTGTCCCAGTCAGTTGGTATAACTTCATTTTTCCATATGTGTGAAAATAAGTAGTGCAGAATGGTATGTGGGTTGGTCTTGGGTAGTACATGACAGTCTGACATATGTCTGACCTCAATTTCATGGTCTCATGATCATGTTAAGTTTTCCAGTATCTATCAATGGTATATCAATAATATTTGGTATGTTGGTTGATCTTAGATGGAACTTGACAGCCTGCTATTTGGCTTTTGCCCTTGACCTAATTTTCATGGACTAGTGAACTTGTCTAGTTTTTCAGTATCTTTTTGTGGTAGGTCAATGATATTTGGCAATTAGGTTGGTTTTCGGTAGTACATAACAGTCTGTTGTATTGCCTTTGTTAGTTACTCTAATTTTATATCCTAGTGGACATGTTAATTATACTCCCCCGCAAACAAAGTTTGGGGGTATATAGGAATCACCATGTCTGTCTGTCCGTCCGTCTGTCCATCTGTCCACACTTCTCGTAAGCGCAACTTTTCTTAAACCACTCGAAGGATTTTGATGAAACTTTACACAAAGGAAGGACACTATATGGAGATTTGCACGAAGGAATATAATTATTGTCCGAAACCAGGAAGGGGGGATAATTTTACTTTTAATTTTCGTTGATTCCCTGTGTATTTGTTACCCCGTAAGCACAACTCCTATTAAACCACTTGAAGGATTTTGATGAAACTTTACACAAATGAAGGACACTTTATGGAGATGTACATGAAGGAATCTAATTATTGTCAGAAACCAGGAATGGGAGATAATTTGACTTTGACTTTTCGTTGATTCCCTATGTATCGGTTACCTAGTAAGCCCAAGTCCTATTAAACCACTGGAAGGATTTTGATGAAACTTTACGCAAAGGAAGGACACTATATGGAGATGTGCATGAAGGAATATAATTATTGACTGAAAACAGGAAGGGGAGATAATTAAACATTGACTTTTCGTTGATTCCCTATGTATGGGTTACCTTGTAAGCGCAACTCCTCTTAAACCATTCGAAGGATTTTGAAGAAACTTAAGACAAAGTAAGGACACTATATGGAGATGTGCATGAAGGAATGTTATTATTGTATAAAACAAGGAAGTGGAGATACTTTGACTTTAATTTTTTTTATTCCATCTGTAATGATTTTTTTCAAAGAAATAATACAAATCAAAGATGTTTTGATATCAAGCTGTTAGAGAGACACACTTTTTTTCATTGTGGTCCTCTTAAAAATATGTTTTAAAGTATTGTAATGAAATTTCTCTAACGCTTTTGATTTTTGTGTAAAATGTCAAAGAGGCGGGAAAAGGTTGGATTTTATATTTGTCCGATTTCGAAAGAGTATTTTCATTTGAACCCTTGTGAAAAGTTCTTTTTTGAAGATTATATCATTGTGTCCACACTTGTACTGTGTCCACACCTGTATTTTGTCCACACCTGTATTTTGTCCAAACCCACTTAAATTTGCACTTGCCATATGGATTCAGGGTTCAATGAGCGGGGGTATATTTGGCTGCCATTCGGCGACAGCTCTTGTTTTTTTCTGATTTAAGTCAGTTTGAGTTTTCGCGTCAATTTAGCGAACAAGTAGGGGCGGTCGAGACATCTATTAGGGTCCACACTTTTTTAATTGTGGTCTCATATAGGTTGTAATGGATTGTGGAGCTCTCGGTTTCCATGGGAACCAGACCATAAAACTGAAATATAAGAAAAAAAATTTCTGCTACATATTTTATTTACGATTTCAGCAATATGTATAAACTAAATTATAAGGAAAACCCCTGCCCAAGTTCTTTAAAAGGGGCTCATAATGTTTTTAATTTCGGCAATATGTATTGCCTAGTTTTAAGGGAAACCCATACCCAACTTTATTCTTGAATGGTGATTTGATACGTTTGTACTGGATGGTGGAACTTTCAGTTGCCGTGGACACCATACAAGAAAACTGAAAAGTTTAGAAAAAGTATTCTGCTAAATTTTAGGTTTTTACCTGCGTCACCAACGGTGACCGCAGGTCTAGGAGCCGCTCGACTCCGTCCGTCCGTCCGTCTGTCCGTCCGTCCGTCCGTCCGTCCGTCACGCTTTGGGGGTACTAAGTTTGTGTAATCTGAAACTCCCGACACCTTTAACCTGATACTTTTGAAACTTTGCACAGTTGTTTTGGACACATTGAAGATGTGCACCTCCCCTTTTGGTGAGATTTGGAAAAAAATTGTGGAATTTATTCATTGTTGAACTTAGTCATGTTTTCATCAAATTTTAACATTACGGTACTGAGTTTGTGTAATCTGAAACTCTGACACCTTATACCTGATGCTTTTGAAACTTTGCACAGTTGTTTTGAACACATTGAAGATGTGCACCTCCCCTTTTGGTGAGATTTGGATAAAAATTGTCGAATTTATCCATTGTTGAACTTAAGTCATTTTTTCGTCAAATTTTAACATTACGGTACCGAGTTTGTGTAATCTGAAACTCAGACACTTTATACCTGATGCTTTTGAAACTTTGCACAGTTGTTTTGAACACATTGAAGATGTGCACCTCCCCTTTCGGTGAGATTTGGATAAAAGTTGTCGAATTTATGCATTGTTGAACTTAGTCATTTTTTTCATTAAATTCATTAAATTTTAACATTAAAGTACTGAGTTTGTGTAATCTGAAACTCTGACACCTTATATCTGGTGCTTTTGAAACTTTGCACAGTTGTTCTTGACACATTGAAGATGTGCACCTCCCTTTTTGTGCAGATTTGAAAGAAAAATGTCGAATTTATGCATTGTTGAACTTAGTTATTTTGCAGCATATTTTAACATTACAGTGCCTGGTTTGTGTAATCTGAAAGATTAACATTTCTGACTAAATACCTTTGGAAGTTTTTACTGTTGTTTGAACACATTGGTGATGTGAACCTCCCCTTTAGGCCAGTTTTGATTTAAAAAAA
>MJUU01055972.1:62634-72683 GCA_002080025.1 Modiolus philippinarum
CTTGAATTTTTGCATTGCTTTCATATGTTTTCTCATAAAGATTCAAAGTATGTGTTTATTTGAATTTCACCTTTGCTGAAGTGATATGGACTATTTTCATTTTATGCTTTGTTCAACTTTGTACAATTAGTTTTGTTTTTTTTTCTTCTTTTTTTGTCTATTACAGTAAAAGGGCATCTTCGCTAGCCAAGGGTTGCGATCAGCTTCTCTCCTCTTCACCCTTGGCAGATTGAGCCACAATTTGTGAAACATCAGTTTCAAATTATCTCCCTTTGAAGTAAGAGTTTCAGTATGATTTATTGTAATAATAAATGATTATTTATTGCATCTAATAATACAACAATTCACAATATATTTGACTTCAATGAAGTAAAGAAAGATAATTAAATCATGGAAATTTTGCAAAATAGAAAAATCACTAAACGCCATATTTTAAGTTTTATTGTTTTGATATATATTCAAAATCTGAATGTCAGTTAATTAATTGGTTGCAATGAAGGTTAACTGCAACCAATCAAAGACGTGGATTTGAGACTACAGAAATCCAGCTTTATCTGCCAAGGGTGAAGATGAGAGGAGCGGATTGTAACCCTTGGCTAGCGAAGATGGTAATAGGGTTGAACTTAATATAATCTCAATAACAACTTGCATTTGAAGAATTTTTGGTAATAAGGTAAATGAATACTTGTTTGAATCGGTAAATCTAAACATGATATTGTGTTAGATTGAAAAAAAAAACACTTTCTAAGTTGAACATGAGTGACGGTGACGCAGGTCCAGACATGTGTGCATAATAACAATGAGAACCCCTGTCCATATATTTTTGAAAGGGGCCTTCTAACATGTCTAATGTTTATAATGTTGAGGGCACCCATGCTTAAATATTTTTGAAAGGTGGTCTGAAATGGGACCAGATAGATAACGCATTCAAACACATTCAAAGATCGCCTCAGAAACAACTTGTCCATAACAATGGTACTTTGATGGTACCTTCCAATAAAGGTATCCGGGAGGTCCACACCTCATCAAATATTACTGCCAGCAATAACATAGTTTAACATTTGACCCTTTGGGAAAAAAATCAAAGATCTTCGCAGAAACTAGAGCATGGCGTTGTTGGAAGGGCCCTCAATTTCGATACTGAAACTCTGGGCAAAAGTTAAATTGAGATAAGTTTGGATTCAAATTCCGTTTGACACACTAATGTGCTGATACAGTAATTTGCTTGACATAGTGATTTCTTGAAGTTTTACCAAACCATATTTAAATATCAAATTATTTCTACTGATACAACTCAAGAAATATTTTACAAACATTTGGTTTATAGTTAAAAACCAAGGTTTCTGCAAACAGGAGATAGTCAAGCAGCAAACCTGGTAATCGCTCTCACAATACAACTTATTATTTCCAAGCTTCAGATAAATTTCAAAGCAATTTGTCTGAAATGTCATTATTTTTGTACCAAATTCACCCCGAGAACTGGAACATTTTGCAAATTTAGGCTGTGGTTTGGTAGTTAATAACATTTATAAAGTGCACACATAATCAAGGACATTCATCAATGACATAAATAGGGTCCGCCACTTTGTGGAGGATGCACTAAAGTAATCAGTCTGTCCGAGCGTTCGCCCGTCTGTATCAAAGTCGTGTCTGGAGATTTTCTTCTTCTTTTTTTTCGCCTTTTGAAGTAAGATTTTAGCATGCTAATGTGTCACATGAAGACGATGTCAGGGTCAAAGTATTGCTATATAAGTGGCATAGACGTGTCCGAGCTATATTTTTTGCCTTTTGAGGTAGTCTTTTTATATATATTCAATATGTATAGATCTCACAATGTACCATGGTTTGTGACCTTTGGCCTAAAATTTTCTTCTTGTGGCCAGGTTATTGCTTTCTTGGTGACCTATATAGTCGTGTCTGGGCTATAGGTAAGTCTGATTTTAATATTTGGTATGAGGATAGATCACATAAAAGCTGATTAGTCAGGTACCATGGTTGGGGACCTTTGACCATGAACTTCTCAAAGTCTTATCATTGCTCCTTAAGTGACATAGTCGTGTCCAGACTGGAACATTTTTGGCTTGTTATAACATACGCTTTTAATTTTTGGCATGTGGATCTATGACATGAAGACGACACTGGCGACATCGTCAGATTGAGCTTATTTGATCATATTTCGAAAATGATCAACATCATATAATTAAACAGTATACATGTAGTGTCTTCAAATTTGACATTTATTTGTTTAAGGCTTAGAAACAAGGGCAATGCGAGGTTCAACGAGCATTGCCGCCTTTTCGTACCGAATACAAATAAATCTCAGATTTGAAGACACAACACATATATTGTTTTTATACTTCAATCTTAGATTATTAGTAACTTTATTTTGAATAGATTAAAAAATATATAAATATGAAATTCTCCATGTTGAACCTCGCTGTTTCAGTCACTAGAATGTTGATTAGCTTTCAACTCCTGCGAAAGAAAAAGTAAACACCAGAAAAATAGACCATGATAAAATGTTAATTGAATGCCTGAAATATGAAAATGAATTTATTTCCATTATATCTATACTATTGAATAAATTTCGGTATTTATTTTCCATCAGAATTTGGTGAAATAGGAATTTGGAATGAGTTATGACGTCATACAATCAAAATATTAACACACAGAAGGCTGTCATAATAAAGGCACGGTCCAAATGTAGACGTACAAACTTCATATTTATGCGTACCCCTTATACATTCTAAAAATATATCAGTTGCAGAATATTCCTGTAGTAGATTCTGCTATAATACTTCCACAAATTGACCTGCCTTTAATATATTGTGAACATTCGCTGCAAGATCCTTGATGTTACATTCTGGTTGATGTATCAAAGATTGGCGAGACAATTCAACATGAAGGTCACATCTGATAACAGACGCCTTTCTTTGCAGATTTATCTTACCATGTACTTATAGGGATTTTGTCCCATGTACATTTACTCCATATCCCTTTATTTGTTCATTAACATTTATATAGCAAAATGAGACATATTAATACACACATTTCTTTATTTCTGATCTTTTTTTTATCTATCAGACTTCAAGTACAACCTAGGCAATATTTTGTCACTGTATTATGCTTTGAGCCATTCATACATCAGCCTGTTGACCTCGTCAGGTTTATCCATCTGAACCCAGTGACTGGCATCCTCTATATACTTTACTGTTAGGTTAGTTACATACTTGGACGGTAGTGTTGCTAGGTCTTTGTTTAAAGCACTGTCTTTACATCCCCAAATCACTAGAGTAGGTTTTTCTATTTTAGTAGAGACAGATTTTCCTGTACCATATCGTATGGCGGCACGATAGTAATTAATTGGTCCAGAAAGTCCTCCTTAAATAAAAAAATATAATGAAATATTTTTTTTATTACAAAGTACATTGTTGTTCCTTGTTAGAAGAGTAAGGCTTACTTTCATGTGGTCTAACTTAAATGCGCCTTACATATCTATAAAAGTTTTAAAAAAAGTTTCATACTTAAATTCGACATACTACATATTATGAGTTAACTTAAAACTGAGACAATTGAGTGTCTCTGTATTACTGTGAAGAAAATTCTTTATTTAAAAAGATTAAGCCTAATTAAAAAGGCATACTAAAAAACTAGTATTTACATTTTCTACGTCATCAGAATGAAAAATAATAACGGTAGGTGCAAATAAAAAAATAAAAACACAAAAAGCTCAACAAGGGACATGTGACACTGAGTATAGTATATTCATCAGGTCCTTTGAAATAAACAGCAATAGCAAATAATTATATAAATAGATTTCAAATGTCCATCTGTATAAGTTTCGTGAAAGCTATTTTACAAGGGTGACTGTCTGTGACACAAACATTTGAAAGCTTAAAAAAAATCGACGATATAGTACCATGGCCAGAGATTTGACAGATCATTTGAAGGAATGTCTGGTGACCTTCCCTGATGTAAAGCTGCATCTTTAAGCCTGGATTTAGGGAGGCGTGAGAAATGTGCTCTTAAAAAAACGTTGTTTTTAAAAAATTTGAAATCGGGGATTCTGCCCAAAATTTGCCTATTATTTGCATTTTTTTCACATATGCCCCTCCAACTTCAAATCCTGGATCCTTACTTGACCCTTTCAAATTTCAATATATACAGAGCTGTCAAGGAGGTTTGGGTTCCAAGAGTGAGAAGGAAGGCCTGTAGGGGAATCCCGCACAAAGTTTTTTTTAGAGACGCAAAGTGGTGCATGCTGAGAGCATTTCAAATAGTATTAGCAAGGAATTTGAAACCAAATTTTTCATTAAAAGAGGAAAATGTAAACTTAGTTCTCATATATGTGATTTCCATGGAAAAAAATGTTTTGAATTCAAGGCCTTTATCAGAAAACAAACCAGTATGTTGATGAAAGAATGTGCTGATTCTGTTTTTTTTTCTACTTTAAATCTATTTCCACGAAAATGGAAAGAAGCGTGAGATTGAGAAGGGTGAGCGTGAGAGCGTGATTTGGTGTTGGGAAGCGTGACTCTCACGCCGAAAGTGTGAGACTTAACAGGTCTGTATATATTTGGAACCACCATGATTCACTTAATTTGATTGAAAAAGCGAGTGAAGAGGGCATTATTTTCAGTACTGCAATTTTATCTTTACTAGCTGATATATTTTAAATGAGAATCTACTCCTCTGATACAGAACCGATATCATTACCATCGACAACTTTTGTTGTTTTTTAATAGCTAGTTAAAGGGCTTAAAGCATTTTAGGTGAAAATATATTCCTGATCTTGGGTCTAATTCTCAATGACAACCCACAGCTCTTTGCTGATTTTTATAATTTAAATCGTAGTTTGTAAATTGTTAGTGCAGGAAGATACTTTGTTTCTGGTGTTTCAAGTCTTTCGTCATCTGATTTTGCTGATTTAGTGACCAATTTCTGCACTAGCATAATAAAATTACAGAAGATTCTATTGGACAAAAGTAGTCATGTGACTTAAAAAATATCATTTATATGTTTTGGATTTTTTTTAATTAAAGGAAACACCATTGATTCTCCCTGAAAACCTCGATATATTATATGACCCGATCGCTCCTTAGTGTATATTTTAAATTGGGAATCGACCCTGGAAGGATCAAACAGAATATATCCATTTTCTATATTCAAACCACAATACGATATTCCATGTGGAATTCACCAACTTTTTCAAAATATAAAACAATTGTGGTCCTCCGTTGGCATCAGCATCCAGATATGTCAACCCCTGAAAATGTTTCCCTTGAGAAAATCCTCCAGGGAATTAACCCTCCTCTTGTTGACATATCTGGATTGAGCCATAATTATATATTGTATGTTGATCAGCTGTTTCTATATTTTCATTGGTCAACGTCACGAACAACAAAGAAGTTATTTTTGCGATAAGACGCTTTTTGTCCGCTGAAACCGTCCGAGGAAAAAAGTGCAGAATATGCTGACGGTTAAGAGACCGACCATTTAACTTGAAAGAGGGGGTTGTTATGGTTTTTTTTTCTTAGCAGCGAATTGTTTTGCGCTTCGCGCGAAAAAAAAAAATGTTCACTTGTATCGACAAAATATTTTTTTTTCAAAATTAGCATTGTTTTTAGGGCAGAAAGCCTCCTTCAGAATTTTTTTTATCATTTTAGCCAACATATTTTTTCACATAAAATCAGCTCAAAAATATTTTTTTGGAAAAAAACCATATCCCCTTTCAAGTTAAATGGTCGGTCCCTAAATTCAACATTGTTTTCAAAAGATTGGAATTATAAAAAATGAAAGTAATTTTTGAGGAGTTTACGGATGTGCAAACGCGGCCTTTCACTCACAAACTTTACATACGGACTTTATTCAGTTTGTTAGTGAGTCGGCCGCGTTTGTATCGATAAACTCCTCCAAAATTACATTTATTCCTATATTGTTGACTTGCATTGGTAAAGGATACATTTTATTATTTTTTTCTTTCTTTTTTGACTAACAAAAAAAAAATACCTGGTTTAGACAGAGCATATTTATATGCGTCAATGTCTTGTTTTAGCATCTTTCCTACAGCAAGTCCGTGTTCTTTTAGACTGAATACCAAGTCGACAACTTCGTAATCAAATACAGACCAAAATATTTCCGGAATCCATGGAGATTGGAAGAAAGCCATATACCTGTAATTAAAAAACTATTACATACTCTTGCTTTTAGGACACCTCTCCAACTTACTACAAATGCATACTGTAAAACTATCATCAGCAAATTTTGAAAAAGATATCTTTTACTAGTGTCTAAACGATACTGACACCACCTCAAAGAAATCAAAATGATTCAGTGTTGACAGTTTTTCATCCAGTACTTTTGAGAAAGCAGATATGGTTGCCTCAAATACCATAAAGCGGGAAATACTGGTTCCCTGACATATTGAATGTATTTCCTAAAACAATCTTTTTATTTACTCGAAGTGCACTCTCATGTGACAACTGTTTTACATGATTTGTACTGAAGAATTGCACTGCGATATGTTCTTATTTTACTTACATTATGAACAAAATACTTTTCCCGTGATTTTTTCCTGCAAAATGGCTACAAAAATATTTCGTTTGAGAGGCTTTTAAGCCGAATATTTGTTCGCTAGCTATGCAAAATAATGTGCTGATATCATAGCCTTGAATTAATCCTTTTAGGACCATAAATTTAAATATAAGTTCTCACCATGATTTCTTTGCTTGTGAAAAACTTTTCTTCACATATTCAAGCATGTTTGCTGGATGAGGGGCATTCATAACGATCAACTTATCTACCATATCTTGATGTTTGGCTACAAAAGCGTATGCTATAGCACCTCCCCAGTCATGGGACACTAACACACAGGATCTGTAACCTTTCCGTAAAGAAAAAATAATGTTCATGTAAAAAGAAATGTATACTGACTATGTGATATGATTGTTCAGTAATCCTATTGATTGTATATATCTATCCTAAGCATGCCTATTTCATAATTTTTTCACATCGTTACAATAATTATTTGCAACTATTTCCCATGTTATGTTTCTTTTGTATATAAATCGATCTATAACCAGTCTGTTTGCCACTTGAACATACTGACACATGACCATGCCGTTGACGGCCTTGACCATTGGATGGATCGTTAGTATCATGTATATGTTAAAGCATATGGGCCTGAAGTATACTACATCACTTCGCGCCATGCTATAGCTGTATGGCTGAAGTTGGCATTAAACACTAATCAATCAATCATTCATTTAATCACCGATTATAGTTACATTGCTTGTGTCATAATACACTGAAATGAATTAAACTGTTTGTAAAATTTGACTGAGCTGTATATTTTGGCTAGATTGATTACAAACATAAATACGATTTTCTTATCATATATAAATCTGGAATTAGTTGAATAATGTCAGCACAAACATATATTAAAGCTGGCATGAGCTGCCCATTGTCACAAGCATACCTTAAGCTGAGCTTCCTTATTTCTGAACAAGCATGCCTAATGCCAAATTGATTTACCCTTAACATACCAATAAGCTGAAATGAACTGTCCTCTGAACGAACATACCTAAAGCTGAAATGAGCTGCCCTCCGAACGAACATACCTAAAGCTTAAATGAGCTGCCATCTGAACGAACATACCTAAAGCTGGAATGAGCTGAACCATGTCCGAACAAACACACTGAAAGCTAGAACAGGCAGCACTATGTCTGAACAAATATACTGAAAGCTGGAATAAGCTACCCTATGTCTGAACAAACTTAACTAGAACTGGAATGAGCTGCCCTTTGTCTGAACAAACATACAAATGTACTTAAAGCTGAATGAGCTGCCTTTTATCTGAACAAACATACCTAAAGCTGAAATGAGCCTCTATGTCGGAACAAACATACCTAAAGCTGGAATAAGCCTTTATGTCGGAACAAAAATACCTATAAAGCTGGAATAAGCTGTGGGAACAAACATACCTAAAGCTGGAATGAGCTGCTTGATATCGGACACCATTTTTGTATAGTAGTAAGATGCTACACTGCTTGGTTTATCTGAGTCTGCGTAACCTCTCATATCCACAGCAACCACCCTGTAATAATACAAAGATCACCCCCTTAAGGCATAAATATTATAGCATACCTTAATCACAAATTTTGATAAAATAAATACAAATACAGTAAATTTGCTTATGGTGAAACTCAGTGGAAAATATAGTTACAAAGTCCGTTGTATTGTTGTAGCAAAGCAGAAGCGGATTTAGGGGATTTGAAAAGGGGGATCCAATTTAGAAGGGAAATGAAATTTCGCCGAGCGGAGCGATGCGCGAAAATTTTTGGGGCTATTTCTTAGTAAAACGTCAGGATATTCATTGAAAATACGCGATTGTCCGAAAAAAAGAGGGGGGTTCCAACCCCCGGAACCGCCCCTTGGATCCGCCAATGGCAAAGTTCGACGCACATCAAGATTCTATAAATATTACAAATTAAAACATGATATATTCAACATCGAAGACAAACAGAAATGTGCAGGACTGTTATAAATGCAAAACTAAAGCACTGGTGTATATACAACGACTTCGTTCATCTGGTAGTAAAGAGGGGCTCAAACTTCGTGTCTATTTGACAAACTATAATTTACATATCAATATATCAAGTATTTTATTGCTGTTTTAAAGTACTACTAAGCTGCATTCTAATTGGTTGTCTTAGCCGTTGTATTTCTTTACCCTGGTCATTTGTGTGCTACATTCGGCGTAATTTTAAAACAGATCTATCATGAATGTCGGGGTATCTGCCAAAAATGCAAGCCTTTGGTCTAAATTTTACCGCCCTGCTACTTGTGGCCAAATACCCCTCCTTATAAGGATATCTGTTCAAAACGAGAGGCACTGGCGTGATAAGGACCAATTGATTTTCAAGGGAAAATGAGCTATGATTTATTTTTCTTGCTTAATATGCTTTTCCTAATGACTTCCTGAATGTGCATAGGCCAGGTTTTTTCATCGAGCACTTTGCCGGCTTTACTTCCTTCAAATTTTTGCCTTTCTAAATTTTGAATTCCATGAAAACCAAATATTCTGCTATAAACATTAATTTATAATGAAAAGCCTATTTGTAAATCTAAAATGTAATATAGACAAGTGCTTATATACTAATGCCACTACATATATATTATAATATTCAACGTTACGTTCATAGACGCAACATCGTGCGTAACGTCTCAGCATTTAGATACCTGTAACTTTTCTTGAATTCTCTAATTTGATGTCTCCAGGAATACCAAAATTCTGGAAACCCGTGAAGGAAAAGCATGAGAGGTTTTGTTTCGTCTCCACTTGCCACGTAATGTAGCCGCACATCCTTAAAGGCAGTTAAAAATAAAATTATAATATATTTTTTTAATGTTAACACAATGTATATATATATATATATATATATATTTATCTTAAGAGATTCATTTTAAAACTAGGAGCAAACACGAGGCACAAAGAAGATCTGTGAGTATGTGACCATTAAAGGCAATTTCATGTCTTATTTTACCATTTTCCTATTGTGGTGAAAACCAATATTAGGATGGTTACTCGTTGATTTCATCCACCATGATACATTAGAAAATTTTGCACACTGAGCACGCTTTTTCTTTTCAAAATATGATTTCATACATCTTTAAAAAAAATATTGTATTTGAAAGGTTTATGGTCTTAATACAAAGTGAATGAAAAGTCTAGAGAACTTTGGTTTCCTGCCAAAACTTCAGGTGCTAAACCAGCCCACTGGCCTATGAATATTTTTTTTTTGCTTAAAATGTTCAATTAAACAAAACTATTAATTTTAAACTTTGCTATAATAAACTTGAGGAGTGCATGGTCCCAAATAATAAAGACGTGCTCGGGTCCACATAACATCGTAAATTCTACTACTCCCACCATCGTAGAGTAAGTAAGGTAAAGTAAGTGAGAACCGAACCGTCAATCCAAAACGAATAATTCAAGGACAATGGCAACGCCGGAAACAAAAAAGAAACAGAGACACAACATGAGTACG
>MJUU01055972.1:72795-88547 GCA_002080025.1 Modiolus philippinarum
CTGGGAAACAGATATCCCATAGCGGTCCACAAGATGGTGATGTCGACCGTAAAACTTCTGGAGGGATGACTTCAAGTTTTGGGTAACATACCCTTTTTGAAGTAGCCTATTTGTGAGCAACCGGGCTCTATCATGGAAGTCACTGTATCGAACACAGGCTCTTGAATAGCGTTTGTCGTACAGCTTAGTTTGAAGTCTACCTCTGTTGTCAATTTCGAGATGAAGGTCAAGGAACGAGGCTGATGTAGAAGTGTCTGTAGTATCTTTAATTCCGAGCTCTTTTGGATAGATCAGATGAAGAAAATCACCAAAGCGAGGGTTGTTTAGTGACAAAATATCATCTATATAACGGAAGCTAAAATTGAAGGATTGGGCCAGTTTTTTATCTTTATTTTAGTTTTGTCCTTAGCTATATTTGATATTACTGATTATTCGGATTTCTTTTGGTTTAATGCATTCTAAACATTTTTGAAATTATTGATTTCTTATGTTTGGGTTCTAGTGCTGCTGACAAGGAATTAATTTCCGAAATGGCCAAAAAGCTCATCAAAATTATTGCAGTTGGGGTTAACATCTGTGTTATGATCTCGTGTTCATTTACTCCATATCCTTGCGTAAAATATCCAAAATGAACACAAGCAGGAAACGTGGTTTAACATTGGGCGCTATAAAATATTCTAAGTCTAATCAGAACTTATCTCAGTCACAATATATTCCTTAGTGTCAGTTGGTCTGCGCCTCATCAAAGATGGCCTCCGGCTTAGAACACATTTGACCACAGTGTCTATAACAGTGCAAGACTGTCCTAGATGACGGTAGTTCAGGCGATGTTTAGCGTTTTCTGCCCAAATTCTACATTAAATTATAAGTGTTCTCCAAATGGGGGGGGGGGGGAACAGCCGAACCCCTTCCCGGATTCGACAATCTGTTCAATAAAATATACGAAGTACTTGCTGACATGAATTTACAAATTTACAGTCTTAAGCGATATATATAAATCCATGTGTACCCAAGGTTGGATCATTCAATCAGGCTGGCATGATGTCGTGAGATTTCAGCAAACATGAATTAACCTTACCTCCAAATGTATAAATCCATGTGTACCCAAGGTTGGATCATTCAAGCAGGCTGACATGATGTCGTGAGATTTCAGCAAACATGAATTAGCCTTACCTCCAAATGTATAAATCCATGTGTACCCAAGGTTGGATCATTCAAACAGGCTGGCATGATGTCGTGAGATTTTGGCCAGATTGTCGTCATAGATTTTATGGGGTGACGGATAATTCTCCATAGTAACTGAATTGAAATCAGTGCGGCCAGCAACAGGCCTATGGTCAAAACTATTGTGTATTCTATCCAATGTTGAATACCCATTTCAAAATGACCAAGGTAAAGTGAACTTTGAACCTGTGATAATTTTTTTTTACATTTTTAAGACCACAAATAAGCCGATTGATTTAAGAATGTATTCTCATATCATACATAATTGATGTCAGCAAACTGATAATTCAGTTGATAAAACATAAAACTGATATTAGACATATAAAGACTTGCAATTGACTGGGGGTATTTGTTGATTTACATGTACATGTAATATACGTGTACTGATTTAAACGTGATGTTTATCGTCTTTATATCAACCCTGTTATATTTAGATACTTGATCATCTCGTGCCTTTTCCATTGGTGGTCAAAACTTGGCGTTTTTTGAAAATGAAATATTTAATATACGGAATCAAAATTGTACATTTTTGTGACCGGTTATGCGAGGTCATCACAGTAGTAACTTCGAGACAAATATTTTTTTTTCTTTAGTAGTATAATTTAGCTTACGCCGAATACGCCCTACTCCATTGAATAGACCACTTCTTAAACAAGAATAAAAAACTGTGAGCAAAGTCACTAATATATACCCCCGCTCCCCATTTGATTCAAGAAATTAAAATTCAAATCATTTTCTAAAATAGGAGATTCACGTCTTCATTATGTCACAAAGACTAGTCCGTTTAGGGACCGACCATTTAAACTGAAAAGGGGGGGTTATGGTTTTTTTTTCTGGATATTATTTTTTTGGGCAGAAAGCCTCATTCAGAATTTTTTTTTCATCATTTTGGCAGCCAAAATATTTTTTCACATAAAATCAGATCCAAAATATTTTTTTAGAAAAAAAAAACATAGCCCCACCCCCCCTTTCAAGTTAAATGGTCGGTCCCTTATTGGTTCAGGGTGAATAGCAGAAAAGAAATGGGTATGAGTAGTAGATAAGAGATGGGTTCCCACTTGTAATGCAATGACCAAGTCCATGTTTTCAGTGGGAGTCCTAAATATCAATCCAATCAAACTATGAAATATGGGTGCAAGTCTACATTGTATAACATATATAATGCTCAAGTTTCATGAAAATCTATTCAGTGGTTCAAGAGTAGTAGTAAATACGAGATTGGTACCCACTTGTCCATGTCTCGCTTTGAGAAAGCCCGAAAAATCAATCAAATCAGATTCTGCAAAAGTAGGTGCTCATCTACATTATGTCGCGAAGATTATACTAAAGTTCCATGAAAATCCATTCATTGGCGGATAAGTGATGGGTATCCTCAGGTATAACGGATGGCGGACGGACAACCAAATCACTGTATATCATCAACTTTGCAAGCGGGGGTTTGGGAAACCCTAAGAATCAACCTAATCAAATTATGAAATAGAAAGTACCCCTCTACATATATCACAAAAGACTTTGTTAAAGTTTCATACATTATATCACAAAAGACTTTGTTAAAGTTTCATTAAAATCTGTTGAGTGGTTCATTAGATAATGGATAAGAGATGGGTACCCACTTGTAATTTAATGGCTGTGTCCATGTCTTGCTACGGGAAACCCAGACTAGATGCCGAGAGACTGGGCCTATATCGTCGACCTGACAGAATGATTGACAAGTTGTTTTACGCTGACGGCCATGTTTTTGTTAAATCGGAAGGAAATGAGCATTTTTAAGGGCCTATACGCTTTTCCATTCTAGTAAAGTTTTGTTATAAATTTACTTCAATTGTTTCAGAGCAGATTATGAAAATTTTGTTTTTTCCCATATGTTCAATGTTAAACCAAGCTGTTTGATCAAGACACATTGAGCAATTTTTGTCAAGGATCTACCTTACAACATTCCTATAAAGTTTGGTTAAATTTGCTTCGAAAGAGATGATCAAAATATGATTTTCCAACAGGGTCAATATTAAACTATGTTCTGCGCTGGAGCCCTTTTTTTTACTGGAAAGAAATTGGCAGTCCTTGTAACGGACCGTCGGTACAACATTCCTGTAAAATAAGGACGAATTTGCTTCATTGGTTTAAAGGAAGATGATGAAAATGATTTTTTTTTCCCGTAAGGTCCAATGTATTTAACCAGACTCAAGCTAGCGAATATTTATTCAAGTTTTGCGGTGGAGGCCATGTTTTTGTCGGATCGGAACGAAATGGGTATTATTTGTGCAGTGACTCTTCTACATAAATCCTGTAAAGATAAGTTGCTTTCATTGATTTCAGAGGAGTTGATGAAAATAATCTTTTTGCACAAGGTCCAATGTTAAAAATAAGTTACGCGCTTGCGGCAATCTTTTTGTCGGATCTGAACGAAAGGAGAAATCTTTGTACGACCTTCTACACATTTTCCTGTAAAGTTTAATTGAATTTTGGTTGGATCGCAACGAAATGAAATGACCTTTCATATAACTTTCCTGTAAAGTTTGGTTGAATTTGCTTCAGTGGTTTCGGAGGAGATAAAATGCGATTTTCCCATAGGGTCCAATGTTAAACCATGTTTCATGCTGGTGGCCACGTTTTTTTTTTTATCGAATCCGAACAAAATGAGCAATCTTTGTAAAGGATCTTCCATACATCATTCTTGTAAAGTTTGTTTGAATTTGCTTTCAGTTGTTTGGAAGATCGATTTTACCATAGGGTTCAGTGTTAAGCCTTAGTTCCGCACTGGCGGCCATGTTTTTTGTTGGATCGGAACCAAATGATACATCTTCGTGAAGGACCTTCCATTCATCATTCCTGTAATGTTTGGTTGAATTCGGTTGAAAATTCACACATTGGTTCATGAGGATCGACACCAAAGTTTAATACTTTATCAGCACCTCATAGGTGACATTCATGCCATTTTTTATAAGAACATCACTTTAGGGTAAGATGTTAGACTAAATTCCCCACTGGTGGCCATGTTTGATGTCGGACTTGCACTTAAAGAACAACGCTTTATCAGCACTAAGTATCATTCACGACATTAAGATAAATCCGTCCAGCGGTTCGCTGGAAGAATTTTTTATTCATTTTCCATAGGTCCAATCTCCGCTGGTGTCCATGTTGGATTGGCACCAAAGTTCGATTATACTTGATTACCACCTAACTATGGTTAAATGCATGCAATGCTGGGGTGAATTCCATCAAGTGGTTCTCTAGTAGAAGATCGATGCATGCATTTCCCATATTCAATTGTAAATTAAGTTCTCTGATATCAGTCATATTGGACGAAAGATCAACACTAAAGTAGCCACACTTGGTAGGCATCTCATAAGTATTATTATAACCATGTTTGGTATAAATCCATGGAGCGGTTTTCTGGAGGAAGAGCTTTGAATGCATGCATTTCCCATAGGGTCCAATGTTGAGACTATATGTTCTCCGCCATTGGTCTTAGTGGATGAAAAAAGTACTAAAGTAACACGTGTTCATCGTATTGCAAGGAAATACCAAGTCCCCTACCGGTAGAGCAAGGCTATATTACACTCGCAAAAATGGTAAAATATGTTTTCCAAGTCCAAGGCGAACAACTCCGTCAAAAATGAGTAGACCAGAACCAAACTTAAACTTGATCTGTAACTCATTAATGTAGACTTATATACAGATTATCATATCAATACCTGCAACGGTTCAGAAAAAAGTATGGAAAACTGATATGGGACTGACAGACACCGCAAATCTTAAGTCACCTTCGGCTATCGCCGGTAGGGGACTAAAAACATTTGCAGGCACCTCACAAGTAACACTCGTGCCTCGTCTGGTATTGCAGCGGTTTTCTAGACGAACATCAAAAATGAGTGGACCAGAATCAAAATTAAACTTGATCTGTAACTCATTAATGTAGACTCATATACAGATTATCATATCAATACCTGCAACGGTTTAGAAAAAAGTATGGAAAACTGATATGGGACTGACAGACGGACGGACAGAGCGCAAATCTTAAGTCACCTTCGGCTATCGCCGGTAGGGGACTAAAAACATTTGCAGGCACCTCACAAGTAACACTCGTGCCTCGTCTGGTATTGCAGCGGTTTTCTATAAGAACATCTTTGAAATTTCATAAGAGTCCAATGTTAAACCGAGGCCATGTTGGATCGGCACCAAAGCATCAATAATTGTTCAACATGCCGTATTTGAATAAATATAGTCCAATGTAAAAATTAAATTCCCTACTGTTGGCCGCGCTGAAAGACGGATCGGCAATAGAGTAAAAACACTTAATCAGTATCTGAGGAGTATCATTCATGTAAAGTTTGGTTAAGATCAATTCAGTGCCGAGTATCTAGCCATTTTAAGTCTGTAGAATATATAGGGTTGTAGGACTTTGCTTCGGTTGATGGGTTTTCAAACAAAGCACATTGATGTTAATGCTCTAACTGGCAGAGAAAAATTAGTATTTTTGTAAACAACCTTTTATATATCGCTCCTGTAAGGTTTTGTCGAATTTGCTAAGTGGTTTTTGAGTGGTTTACCAAAATGTGACTTCCCATGGGATCAAATGCTTATAGTTAACATGTTGTATGGTACGTCCTACCATACAACATTCCCATTAAGTTTGGTTGAATTCGATCCAAGGGTTTCAGGGGAGGTGATTAAAATATGATTTCCCCCCAAGGGCTGATGTTAGACTACGTTTCGCGCTGACATCCATGTCTTTATATTTTTTGTTAAATCGAAAAGAATTCAACAATTTTTGAAAATGACTTTCAAAAGATCAGTGGTTTCAGATGTTTTCCATAGGATTCAATCTTAAACTAAGTTCCGCGCTTGTAGCCATATTTTTGTCAGGTCGGAAAGAACTGTGCAATCTTTGAAAAGGATATTCCATACATCATTTCTTTTTATTGTTTGAATTTGCTTCAGCTGATTCAGAAGAGTTGCTTGAATGTTTTTCTCCTTTGGAGTCAATGTTATCGTTTCCAATAGGTTCCAGTGTAAAACTATGTTCACATAGGGTCCTTTATCAAACTGTTTTTGTGCTGGTAGTCCTATTTTAGCAGATCGAAACGAAATGAGCCATCTTTGTAAACCTCATTCCTGTAAAGTTTAGTTGAAATGGTTCATTAATTTCAAATGAAGTCTTTAGTAATGTTATTTAAATTGTTCAATGGGCATCCCATTTGTGGCGTTTTTAAGCAAAAAACCTATTCTTTCTAAACATGAGCTGGGTAGAAAATAAAGATCTTTATTTAGAAATGCACATTGGTACCCGTAAGGGTTGATAAGACATACTCTTTCAAATATAAACACTGTGAATCGCAACAAAAATATGTAGAGTCGCAACAGGATTCATATTGATAAGACATGCAGAATCATAAATGTATCAGTTATTCTCTTTTATTTGTTTGTATTTGTACAAATATAAAGCAAAGAAAATTTAAAAAACTAAAGAAACGTAGTACTGGAAGACAACCATGACAACTGTATTCACAATTTTAAATAAATAGTACATCTTTAAAAGTACATTAATTTTAAAATCATGATCTAACTAGGATTTTCAAAATCATGATCTTACTAAGATAAAATAATCATACAGAATGTTGATTCAAAAACTTGTACAGAATATACCAACTTGTACAGAATAAACCTGGTACCAAGGATGGTTCCACAACTTTTCATATAAAATAGCAAATTGACAAATAGGTACATTTTTCTGGTCAAAAATAATATAAGAAAATATTGTTTATTTATCTATTGATCAGTTTTTAAAATCTTGATTGAAAAGAATTCATTTCAGCTTATAAAATTTAAGTTTCTGTTAAATCATTATGTACAATTCATTTTAATAATTTTCATCTCAAGAAATTTATGTACAAAATATATATATATCTTGTATAATAAAATTGTTTTAGTACTTGCTAGAGTTCTATTAAAACATAAGTGAATTATTTTTTTTCTAAAAAGTCTAAAATAGTGCATTTCAAATCTTGCACATACATTTAATAAATA
This sequence comes from Modiolus philippinarum, assembly GCA_002080025.1. Classification (NCBI taxonomy): domain Eukaryota; kingdom Metazoa; phylum Mollusca; class Bivalvia; order Mytilida; family Modiolidae; genus Modiolus; species Modiolus philippinarum. The sequence goes on from MJUU01055972.1 coordinate 80,047, forward strand.
ATTGGTAAAAGATAAAATATAGAGTTTTTTCCAGTTTAAAAAATACATGTATTGTAACAATATAGCACAATATGCATATTATAAAGTCAGTAAACTGTACAAAAATAAGTTGTAAAACAAAATAAAATACTGTTATATCATATAAAAGGTTTCACTAAAACTAAAAGATCAAATATATGGACATATTTTGACCTTAAAACTTAAGTATAAAAGTACAACATATTTCTTGTAAGTTTTCACTTGTTTCCCTTTTTGTTAAAAACAATATGAAATAAATAAAACAAGGAATAAAAAAATAAATGCTATTTTGTTTAAAAATATATAAGCATACAATCTCAATGCTATTTTGTTTAAAAATATATAAGCATACAATCTCAAAACATGCCTAATACACATGCAATTAAGAAATTACAAGATCTTCTTTCTCCTTCTTCCACAGCTACTCCTTAGTGTATAACATGTTTCGGTTGTAGATGTGCCCTGGGTGTCCGACAAAGGGCAATGGCGCAGTGTATGTGCATTGTCTCCAGTAGCCTTACATTTTGGACAAACATATTTTCTCAGAACTGGACAAATAACTTTTCCGCGATTGTCTTTGAGGACATGGGTAGTATAATATTCTCTTGTCTCCCCGTTTCGCTTGCACAAGATACAATATTTCTCGTCAGATGGTTTTGTGGGAACAAATTGATACTGGATTGGTGTTTGTATGACCTTTTCAGTAATATTGAATTGTCCTAGGAATGCTGATAGGTAGTTTTCTTTAGGGAACACATCCAATGACAATTCCTCTGTAAAACTTTCTTCACCAGAAGATGAATATTGACTAGAACACATTGAATCTGACCGTAGGTATTGTTTATTATCAACTTTACCATTCCCCGTATCATCTTGGTTTTCTGGAGGATTCAAATGAAATTCAAAACCTTCAAAGTCCGTATCAGAGAGAGAATCTGGTGTTGGTGGGTCGCTCAATAGTAAATCATCAATATAGCGAATATCTTCAGTTATTTCACTCTCGTCCTTCACTTGTGTGGATTCATCTTCATGATCTTTTCCGTTGCTCTTTATCAATGAGCACAAGTTGAAATAGTCTTTGAAAGGACTGTAATCCATGTTGATGCGAAGCTGAATTCTTTGCGACTGACCAACTTTCCCAAAGCAGACAAGTACTGCGTCACTGGTTGCGCATACTAGTATAGACATCAAAGGTTTAAATCTCTTTGATCATAATTTGATTGACAGTGTTTATAGGGAGCACGGACTTCCTATAAATTGGACTCGTCTCATAAAATACTGACTTTGGTCATCTCGATTTGGTCAAAAATAAATAAAAGTTTAGAAATTGAAAGCATTGGCGGATCCAAGGGGGGCGAAATTTCCATTCACTTCTAAATCGGAACCCCCCCTTTTTGAATTCCCTGGATCCGCGCCTGGAAAGAAACATTCGCTTACAATTATTCAACTAAAGGCTGCGAACGGCTTTATTTTTGGGTATTTTTGTGAAAATATCAATGAATATTAAAACTTCACAAATACTTCTTATTTGTAAAAAATCTTTGAATTTTCATGGTTTGCACCGGTTTTTGTTTCTATTGTTGAAATGCGATATTTATTTTTGAGGAAAACGTACAGTAGCGCATTAATGCCACATGAAAAAAATATCTCGTAATTATGAAATAATATCTCAAATTATGAGATATTATTTCATAATTTTAAGATAACATCTCATAATTATGGGATATTGTTTTAAAATTATGAGGTAATAAGTCATAATTATGAGATAATTATCTCATTATTTTGAGACAATATCTCATAATTATGAGATACTATTTCATAATTATAAGATTTTATCTAATAATTATGTGATATTATATAGTATCTCATAATTATGAGCTAATAAGTCATAATTATGAGATAATTATCTTATAATTTTGAGATAATTATCTCATAATTATTAGATAATTATCTCATAATTATAAGATATTATCTCATAATTATGGGGTTTTATCTCATTATTAAGAGATGCTTTCTCGTAAATATGAGATATTATCTCAAAATTATTTGAAATTTCATCTGCACTTTTAAATTTTGACATTTACATTCAAATTTTGTCAAATTTTATACATTTTTTTTACCTACGTTGCTCCAGTTATTAAAAAGTCGCTTATACTGAGGAAGTGGAAAAATAATTGCATAGTTCACCACAGACAATATTTTGACCTTTTTTTGTTTATATTGTATGTTTGATATTTAAACATGTATGCTTTCAACCCTTACGGGTAAAACTGTGCATTTTTGAATAAAGTACCAAGTTTGCGTAACCTTAAATTCGGACACATTTTACCCAATACTTCTTAACCTTTACACAGTACTGTTGTTTTGAATATATAGACGATATACAGCTCTTTTTGAGCAAACTGGTCGTCATCGCGAAAAATAGCACAACATTAGACTCTATTGGAAACAACATATTTTGATCATCCAGCACGCTTTGCTGTTTCAAAAGAGAAGATTCTTGAATGCTTTCCTATAGGGTCCAATGTTAAACTATGTTCCCTGTTGGTGGACATCTCGAATGTCATGCGGACTTGCTGTACTAATTTTTCAAAGGGGCCATCTAAGGGATATTGTAAGCAAGTTTGGTTCCAATTAGCCTTTGGATGTGTTTCCCATTAGGCACAATGTTAAATTAAGTTTCCCGCTGGTAACCATCTTGAATAAAGTGTGACTTTTCAGATATAGTTTAAAGGGACCACCAGAGGACTATTGTGACCAAGTTTGGATTCAAGTGGCTTTGTTGTTTCATTGGAGAACATCTTTGAATGTTTTCCCATGGGGTTCAATGTTAAACTATGTTCCCCGCGGGTGGCCATCTATGATGTGATGCGGACTATCTGGACATATTTTCAAATGGGCTAACTAAGGACTATTGTGACCAAGGCTGCTTACAATTTGCCTATTAGTTCTTGAAAATAGGATCACGGAAACTGCTTTCCCATCGAAACAAATCTTAAACTAAGTTCCCCTCTGGCAGCCATCTTGGATGAGGACGAACATCTTGACCATCTTGGATGAGGACGAACATCTTGACCATCTTCATTAAAAAGTAGTATTTAAGATACTGAACATTTTTGCAATAAACTCGTCTTCTAACTCAACTTTTTTTTACGAAATATAAGACAAAAGGTATAAAATCCCGAAAAACTCCTATATGGGTTTGGGATTTTTTTTTCAAAATTGCCAAGTGGGTAGACCCTGATATGCTGAATATTTTTGCAATTCAAACTTAACCTCTATCTCCAACTGTTTTTGAAATACCAAACAAAATGTATAAAATCACGAAGGGCAAAACTCCTATATTGGTATTTAGATTTTCTTCAACATGTTGAAGCAGTTGGTAGATCTTGATGTGATTAAAATCTCTACCTGTTATAGTTTTTCAATAAAAAAATTTAAAAACATCAAAATTTTGAAAATTTTACAGAATAGGGTAATAATTCCTATATTAGTTTTCATAATTCCTTCAAAATTGCAGGGTGGGTAGATCTTGCCATTCTGAACAATTTTAGCTCACGCGTCAGATTTTTATATCTGTTAAGGTTTCGAGTTATTGGCCAAAAACTCCAATTTACCGTTATGCTCTATTTATAGTAATGGCCGCCATTTTGTTTGACCTGGGACATAGAAAATCACAAATTTGAAACTAGATACCCTAGTAACGATTCAGTTTAAGTTGGATTCTAATTGGCTTAGCGGATTTTAAGAGGAGAAAATTTTTGAAAGTGAGTTTACGACGGACGGACGCCAAGTGGTGGCAAAAGTTCGCCCTGGCCTAGTATTATGTCACCCCAGATTTTGCCGGGGTGACATGTTGTTATTCTACGTTTCTTCTGATTATTATTTTTCTTTTTTTATTATTATTATTATTCCAATAATTTTCGTCCGAGCTTTTATTTTGAGATGGCTTGATGTAATTAGATGAAACTTGTACGTACTTAGATTAGCATAAGGAGAAGGACTTTTGTGATTTTGTTTTGGTCGCCATTTCCAAGATGCCGGCCAAAATACGTCAAAATTTCAACTTTGTCGGATTTCAACAAAATTTGATTTCTATGTGGGATTTTGAGGCTGCGAACATGATGGAATCATTGAATTAAGTTGTGTGGGGTGACATCGGCTATTGCTTGCAATTGCAAATCTAGTTATCATTTTTATTCTACCTGGCTACCAACCCAAGGGGGGTACTCCAAATCAGTTTTTCCCGTACCTAGGCTGGTACTATTTTTTGGGTGTAAATTTCCGAATTTTGCTATTTTTTGGGGTTCAAGAAATTCCAAGCTATTTTTGGGGGGGTTAGAAATATTATTAACTATTTTTTGGGGGGTATTAATAATTGTAAGATATTTTTTTAGGGGTAGGCAAATATGTCATATTTTTGGGTGTTTTGTTTGCATAGAAAATGAAGAAATATACTATGGATAAACACATGGGGTTGCTAAAATAATAAAGTCAACTGATTTGTCAGCACAACACTGATTACAATGATCTAGTAATTAATTTTATAAGGTGTTAAACTGAGGAAACTTTTAAATTTTGTCAATTTAATTTCAATTTTCTTTTTTTATGTTAAAATACAACATGTATATATTTAAGTGTTATTTTTCTAACATATTTTTTTGGGTTCACTTATTTAAGCGACTATTTTTGGGGGTGATTTGAAAAAAACTATTTTTTTGGGGTAGTTTGAAAAAAGTACTATTTTTTGGGATAAATTTTTTTCCGGGGACCAGCCTAGGTACAGATGATAATTGAGAGTACCCTCCCTGGGCTACCAACCACATCTTATATAGGCCAAATTATAGGACAGCTAACTGAGCAGGTGAAAATTCAGGTTCAGAGTAACCAATACGAATTTTCTTTTCTTTCGGTCGACTTTGCTGAACCAGAGCTTAGCGTAAGACCAATGAAGAGAAAAATATTTTCATCATACTGAAGCAATAATTTTCTACGAAGGACCTGTCATATATCAGTCTGGGCTCAGTTCGAAGGTTTCAAGTTCAGAGCAGATGATCCACATATAGTTTCCCATGGCAGGCATGTTTTTATCAGATCGGGATAAAACATGTACTTTTTAGTAACCTTTAAAGGACCTCTCACCCCAACGTAAATTCAGAGAAGATTAAATTGCAAAAAGTAAACATCTGGATGGACGGACGGCGGACACCAAGTGATTACAAAAGCTCACATTACTTTCTGCTTGGTAAGCTAAAAGTAAACCTGCAAAAATGAAAAATTGGAAATTTATTCGATGCAGATGTCTTTTTTTCTTATAAGAGTTTGGTGATTTGTACAGGCGTTTCTCGTTTGCGCCGATTTTTTTCTTTCGTTCGCCACGAATTTTTCGCCATTTTAGCTCAATTAAAGGGTTATTTGAGCTTTTGCAATCGCTTTGTCTAAGATCGTCTGCTGTCACTAAATAAACTTTTATTACTCTACACGTTATACATTTAAAAACAACGGCAGCATACGAAGGAACAAGGGAAGCGAAGACCACAAACGAAGTCCAAAGACATGGCAAAAACGGCAACAGAGAAGACCGTGAGACCGCTACAATGCGCGGAAATAAAAAAAAAGACGACATTAAGAACTAAGGCACTCATAGTGTGAACTCCCATGAAAACCAGGAGTGACATCAGGTGCTCCGAAAGGGTAAGCATATCCTGCTCCGCTTGCGGCACCCGTGACACTATTAGTGAGTAAAATCCAGGGTTGAGTCAAAGCCAGTTATGTCAAACCCATTAAGACGTGAAATCTAGCTGAAAATGTCCATTTTCACTTTGGACACAGACACGTCATATCTGTCAATGATGTAATGGTAACGGCCATAGAATTTCTGAAGGGATGAAAGCAACAAAGGCTGAACAAATCCCTGACTAAGCAACTTCTTGGACAGTGTTTTTGCTCTATTAGAAAAATCATGTACACTCCATAGGCTGGAGAGGTAGGTATATTGCTGCTCAGAAAGAGAAAATTCACAATTGGGAAGTTAAAATCACCACGTTTGCCATATAGCTTAGTTTTCAAACGTCCATCTTCATCAATATATATATATATATAAAGATCTAAGTATACGAAGATGAAGTAGATGTATCAGTAGTATCTTTAATTTCAAGCTCATTGGGATAGATCTGGTGTAAATATTTTGGATTATTAAGAGAAAGTACATCATCTATATAGCGGAAGCTGAAATTAAAGGAGTGGGCTAAATAATTTGTTTTTTCTGTGTTAGCCCTTGTAAAAACTTGGCCTCATATAAGAAAAGAAAGAGATCAGCTAAAGTGGCGCGCAGTTAGTTCCCATGGGGATCCCGATTGTCTGTTGAAATACGCGACCTCCAAATTCAACAAAAATTTTATCTATTAAAAATTCAAACATCTTGATTACGTCATTCTCCTTGTACTTCTTGTTTGACTCAGTGTGGTTCTTTACAAAATATGTTGTGTCTTTCCCTACTACAAAGTAAGTGTATCTGCGTTCTCCATTTTTAGTGCAGACACCGTTGAATTACTGTTTTCAATTTATTGTGTGGCAGGGTAGTATAAAGTGTAGAAAAATCGAAAGTTTGTATGCTGTGGCAATGGGTAAGACTGCTAGAGGATAGCTATTCAATTAGATCTTTAAAATGATAGGAGGTAGAAATTATGTTTTATTACAAAAATCTTTGAAAAATGTTAATCATAACAATATCAACATAACCTGCAATTTTGAGGAAGATTTTTAAAAATCACCTTTATAGGAGTTTTTTTTTTCTTTTTGTCTTCAAATCACGATTTCTATATATGAGCTATATTTCAAAACCCTTTTTAAAGAGGTTAAGTTTAAATCGCGATTTAGGGTTCAACTTATGAAGAACTGCAATTTCTATACAAATGTCTGGCGGTTTGTATTTCATCCATGATTGCCACTACCGGGGGACATAGTTTGACATTGGATAAATGCGAAAATATTTGTGAATTGCCATTTTTGAAAACCCTTTTCTATATCTAGTTGAAAACAAGGCATAGTAACATGATGGTCATCAAACAAAATTATGTTTTAGTACCGATCATATCCTCTAGGAAAAATGAAAGGATATGGAGTGAATGTACATGTGACAAAAACGCACACGATACATAGAAAACTCCAGTTTATCAAGGACAGGGCTTTTATTCCTGTCTTCATCTTGATGTCGCCTGAGGGTCTTCAACTAGAGGTGAACAATATTCACCCCCTCTGCATATCTTGATTTATCAATGGACCCTATGGCTATTGTAAATGTTGCAAATTGCTAGTTCTCGAAAAGCGTTTCATACATCAAGTTGATATCAACTAGGAAAAGGCAACATTATGGTCATCAAATAAATGCACGATTTTAGTGCCATAAAGCCAAGCTAGCAGCCACTGCAACAAAAAATAAATATCCCCAAACCTAAGAAAACAAAATATTGAATAAAACCTAAACATGTTTTGATGTATAACACATGTTTATAGCTAAAAGTGTCAAAAAGTGGGACAAATTATGTGGTAGAAATATGTTTATAATATATCAGTAAATCGGTAGTATGAACTTCAAACGGTGATTTTACGTTTTGAAATAAAAAAAAATTGTAGGTGAAAGTCCTAGTTTAGACAGAGCTTTTGATTTGACAAAACAGTAACTTGTAAAGTAAATCAAATCCCGTTTGATATATATTATCAAGCTGGAGGGGACAGAATATTCATTTTGCGGAAATGCATTACAAAACATTTTGCTCGAACGACAATACATATAATTGAAAATCGCTGTGTGCAAGGTGTTTTTGTTTTTTGTTTTGTTTTTTTGGTTTTTTTTTTGGGGGGGGGTTGTTTTGTTTTGTTTTGTTTTTTTTTTTTTCATTTAACTTTAGTTTTTCGTATATCCCGATGGAAAACTAAAGCAATATATTTTGTAATCTACACCTTATTGAAAGCAAGTCCTCCTTGCGAATTTACCTCAGTGTCGGACCTTAGATTTTGTAAACTAGGGTCGATTCAATAAATGTGTCCCTACCTGACCTTCTTGACCAATCAAATGCAGCGATAATGTGACTGATTTATTGTTTGCTTCTATATCAATGATCATTAACAACGGGCAGTTCCTTTGCAAAAATATGACAAAATGTTACATTGTGTATGAATGTATATAATATTATCAGATTATAGGAAAAATGAAAGGATATGGAGTGAATGTACATGTGACAAAAACGCACACGATACATAGAAAACTCCTGTTTATCAAGAACAGGGCTTTTATTCCTGTCTACATCTTGATGTCGCCTGAGAGTCCTCAACCAGAGGTGAACAATATTCACCCCTGTTTCCGTCCACATTTGATGACAATGTGTTTTCTTTCACCCAGAAGCTGACAAAACATATACACGTCACAAACTGACAGTGGGGACAGATTTAGGGACCGACCATTTAACTTGAAGGGGGGGGGG
>MJUU01055972.1:88673-102589 GCA_002080025.1 Modiolus philippinarum
CCCCCCCTTCAGGTTAAATGGTCGGTCCCTTATTGAATCGGTTCCATGTTGACCTCAAATCTCCGCTTACCCGTAGTTATAAAAAATTGCAACATTATATGTTACTATCGATTCAAGTGACTCACTCATCACATTTTTGAAATTTGTGCCAGATTTCGTTGAATGTATCTGGGAAAAGATTTGATATTACTCTTTAAATCACTTGAGTATAAAATCGTTTGCAAAATCATCTCTCAGAGAGTATAAAATCGTTACAAAATCATATCTCAGGTAGTATAAAATAGTTACAAAATCATCTCTCAACAATGAATAAGTGATCAAATTGTTACCAAATCATTTTTAAAAACTTACAAGTTATCAAATTGTTTTAAAATCATGATGTTACAAAACTTAAGTTATCAAATCATTTTGCATTTTTGGATAAAATAGCAAATAATTACTATATCATTATATATAACCAAATGATTATCAAATTGCGACATAGCTGCACCAAATCGTTATGAAATCATTTTCAGTGGATTCTTGTGTTATGATTTGATTCAGATTTGATAGATAAATTGTAATCAAATCATCTTAAAAAGTTGTTTATTCGTGATTTGAATGTGATTTTCAAAGTGATTCGAAAGGGATTTGGTGAATACAATTTTTGTTTGGGAACTAAAAAATAACTCGGAAATATTGACCCCCAAAAATTCTTTGTTCTTTGACTTTTTAATCCCTAAAATAGCAAAATTATGAAATTTGAGCCCCCTAGATACGAGAAAAAATACGAGTTTCCCCACAAGTTGCAAAATGACATGTGTAAATTTAAAAATACTAATAGAAGTTTAGCCTTGCCATACCTGTCTAATGTCAACAGCACATCAGTTGGCATGATTTGGTAGCGAATTTGCAGTAGATTATTCATAGTAGATGCCATTTATATGACAAAAAATCTTCGTGAATTATGGCAAATGATGCAAGAAAAACTGTTGCAATTGCCAAAAATTGCCGGCAAACAATTAGGTACAGTGTCCTCGACTATAGAAATTCGAAGTACAAGTACAAAATGCTTCGACTTTTGAGTGGACTCAAGTGGTCAAGTCCAAATTACGCCCAGTCTTTAATCCAAAGGGGGGGTTATACCTATGATTTCAAGGTACAACAATGTATAATTCATTTATTAAGAAATGCATAATAACAAAATACCGACAATAATGATATGATTCGTCTTAGCAAATAGAGTGTAAAACCCGACAGTTTTAAATATTTTTTAAACACATTACACAAATATGACAAATATTGTTGAAGTAAATGATCTTTGTTTATTTCCGGAAATAAATCTGATTTTTATCCGTGTTCGTTTTTCTAATTTTTCCTCTGGTATTTTCCTACTGGTCGAAGTAAAGTCCCGAGCATATTAGAAATATATTATGAAAATGGCGTCAAGTGCAAATACAGAAGCTTTATATGTTGCTCTTCTTGGTTTAGCAGAAAATTTTAGAACATCTAACCCTCCCAACATCAAGCTTTGCATCCATTGTTTACAGAGCATTCTCACGCTACATTTAGCACCAAAGACGGAAGCCAGAACCCGCGTACAATTGGGAAATATCTTGCTTGCCCATACCAAAAATACAGACTTGGCGAAATCAAACTTAGAAAAGGCGGTAATTTGATGATTACTCAAATTGTAATAACCCATCAAATAAGACACATGTATGATTTTAAATATAGAATTAAAACCGACCATAAAAAAACATTTCAGGTAACATAACCATGGCATTTTGCAAACCAAACCATGATTTGTACTACAACAACACACCAGAGAAAACAGAGAATTTGAATGCTGAATGGTTTTATTATGTAAGAGATGTAAATAGTCCACAATGTTTAAGATAGTAGTGACTACGATGGTTCCAGGAAGATTCTGTTTACAAGCATTCATCTATGTTGGGTTATACTTGCCTAATAATGCTTGTTGGGTGGACATTCTTCCATTGTCCATGTCTTACACTGTGCTAAAGTATTAGGGACCGACCATTTAACCTGAAGGGGGGGGTTATGGTTTTTTTTCTGGACAGAAAATTTTTTTTGCGCTTCGCGCGAAACAAATTATTTATTTTTTGCATGCGTATCAACAAAATATTTTTTTTTCAAAATGAACATTATTTTTTTGGGCAGAAAGCCTCATTCAGAAATTTTTTTTTCATCATTTTGGCAGCCAAAATATTTTTTTCACATAAAATCAGATCCAAAATATTTTTTTAGAAAAAAAGCATAGCCCCCCCCCCCCCTTCAAGTTAAATGGTCGGTCCCTTAGTAGCTAGTCAGTCCTTGTCACCATAAACTTTGTAAAAACACATGCTTTATAATTTTTGTGTTGGCTGTATAGTACATAAAATTTGAACATTTGTATATAACATATTACTAGAAAAAAAATGCAGGTAATTGGTGTATTCTGTTATCCGGACATCCGGGCACTTTACCTGTGGAGGAGGTGAAAATGACCACCTTTCACTATATATCTAAGTAACTTCAACTTTGATTTATCCATTCATTTTTCAAGATATTTTAATGAAACTCAGATTATGCATTTGGAACATCAATATAAATATCATATCCGAATTTCAAGATCATAGGTATTATAACACCGAATATATTGCAATTTAAAATATCGATTTTTTACATAGATTATATAAGAAAACATTGATCGTGTCACCGCCTATGTTGGGGGTATAAGATTAATATCGACTGATCTGATTGGTTAATTGAGCTTTGTGATGTCACGCCGGATAAGAGAATTGGTGACAATCAAGAAATGTCAAGATTATCAGCTTATTTGACATCCTGCTCGGGTTGCTATATGTACATCCTATTGGCAATTCTAGTGACAATTCAAAATATCAAGCAGGTTAACTGCTATGAGTACAACTGTAGGATTGTGTTCATATCTTGTCCAAGGTGCAGCTATAGCTTTCATAGTTTTAAGGGTACATTGCTTCACAATCTAATTAAAATTAGATCTGCAAATTGTTCCCTATAGTCACTGCATGGTAGATCTAACAACATCCCATTTTACTTTCTGTTTCGATGATTCATTCGAAATACTCGGCTTTTATTATAAAGTTTAATGTCTTCAAAATCATGAAGACTGGTTTCTGATTGGTTGGTGTCAAAGGTCACAGAACAGAAAGTAAAATGTGCTGTTGTTAGATCTACCATGCAGTGACTATAGGGAACAATTTGTAGATCTAATTTTAATTAGATTGCATTGCTTCACAAGTGGCAATCAAAGTCGAAGGAGAAGCCTGAGACTTTGATGGCCACAAGTGAAGCAATGAACTTATACCTTAGTCACTGAGGAATTTTTCATGTGGTGCTTGTAATGTTTATCTAGGTTATCTTCATCCTTACACACATGTTTTTTTTTATTTGAGAAAATGCTGAAGACAATAAATTATTTTATCTACTTTATTGACATAAAATTATGATTTTACAACACTTTCTCCTACATAATCGTGATAATGCTATCTTAATAATTAATTTCCTCTTTTTGGACTACTCTAATGTTCTAAACAAACAAACACTTTTATCTGCCCCCTTCACCAGTACTGCATGTATATCCTTCAAGTTAAGTATTTTTTGGCTTTATTGCAAAATGTCTCCTTGATAATAGGATTATAATAAAATTCTGGTTCTTTTGAGTGTTATTTGCTAATTAATCCCAAATTCTAGTAGTACAGTTCGGATACCTGGAAGTATTTTAGGGGTATGCTACCAATGATTTTTTTTTTATCAATTTCTAATCCTCAATTCAAAAAATATACATGTATAGCATTAACATTTTTCTTTTTATCAGTGTTTTCATCTAAGTTTATGAAATCTTTTGCAAGTGGCCGGGGCATGTTTAGAATGAAGTAGAAATACAATTTGTAAGAAAAAAATCTCGAAAATTATTCAAGTTGCATTTGTTTCTTCCATCTAAATATTTGTTATCATTTATTACTGAAACCTGTAACATAACACCCTCAGACTTTTACTGTAAATGTCAAAATTAAGCTGCTTATGAATGGATGTTGACCAATTTTCAGCATCATTGAAAATGAAACCCAATACAAACTAAGGTATAATGTTTAGTGTGTTGAGTTATCTAAAGACCATGATCCAGATGAGCAATAAGGGCAATAATAAGACTCCTGTTTTAATATAATATTTAGAAACCTCTCTAGGATAGGATAGGTGGACTTGTGTTTTGGAGTGGGCAATTTTTCTTCTATAATTGCTCAGTTGCTCAACTATAAGCTTATGTGAAATGTGAACAAGCCAGAAGGATCCATAACAAATCAGTGTCTTATTTTTTTATTCTTTTACATGTATATCCAAACAGAAATCATTTAGGCCATTATTTTTTTATCTTTAGTTTTACGACTCCGTCCGACCCCATATTTTGGCAAATTGGAAAAAAAAAAATTGAAAATTGCTGAATTTTTATTTTTTATTCCCTCCGACCCTGTATTTTTATCTGCAGAAAAAATAAATTTATGCATAACTGATTTAAAAAAACATTACTTTGTGCTCTTAATTAATTTTAATTAGTACTTCAATTCTAATTCAATTATTTTCAACACTATTGAATTGATTTATAACTTTAGAGACCATCTTCAAAAACACCTGTCATCACAATCTTGATTAGCTCTGATTTATATGAAAAAAATGAAATAACCCCCTGAGATTTTAATTTAATTTTTTTCCGTCCTCCTACCCATGATGATTGCCTGAAATTTTCATAAAACTAAAAATATAAAAACTATGGCCTTATTGCATACATTCATAACATGATATATCATGCATCATTACATATCAGTACTTAGCGTAGAAATGTTCTATTTTGCATTGTAAAACATGTATACAAATGTAGCTGGAAGTTAACAGTCTATATATATCAACATACCCAGACTAATTTCTCGGGCTGTTACAGTAGTCTCTTGACAATAAGCAGGCTAATAAGTAAAATGCCATCTATTAATGCTAAATCTGTAATTATACTTCTAAAGACCATTGCCGGACACTTCCGATTACCCTAATATTAAGATTTTTATACTCCCGCTTTGAAAAAGCGGCGGATATATAGTGATGGCCTTGTCCATCTGTTCGTCCGTCCTTCGTCGCACATTTTTGGTCACAGTTTTCTCAGCTTGTATATGTTGGAATGATTTCATATTTGGTCAGAAGCTTGATTATGATGAGTCGTAAAGTGTAAGATATTTTTGCATCTGTCATGTCACTGCTTCCTGTTTGCCGATATGTGGAAGTTTTACTATAAAACACTATGGATGAGAAATTTTGGTCACAGTTTTCTCAGCTTGTATATATTGGAATGATTTCATATTTGGTCAGAAGGTTGATTATAATGTGTTGTAATGTGTAAGCCATTTTCGGGTCTGTGGTATCGCTACTTCCTGTTTGCTGATATGTTGAAGTTTTACTATAACACACTATGGATGAGAAATTTTGGTCACAGTTTTCTCAACTTGTATACGTTGGAATGATTTCATATTTGGTCAGAAGCTTGATTACGATGAGTTGTAATATGTAAGCTTTTTTCGGGTCTGTCGTGGCTACTTCCTGTTTGCCAATATGTGGAAGTTTTACTATAACACACTATTGATGAGAAATTTTGGTCACAGTTTTCTCAGCTTGAATATGTTTGAATGATTTCATATTTGGTCAGAAGCTTGATTATGATGAGTTGTAACATGTAAGCTATTTTTGGGTCTGTCCTGTTGCTACTTCCTGTTTGCAGATATGTTGAAGTTTTACTATAATGCACTATGGATGAGAATTTTTTGTCACAGTTTATTTGGCTTCTATATGTCGGATTTGGACTGGAGCTTTATGATAATGAGTTGTAATGTGTAAGCCATTTACATGTCTGTTGTGCATGCACATCCTGTTTGCCGATTCTTTGATGTTTAACTATAATTAAACTAATGCTGTATTACCACCTCCTGTTTTCTTGGCTTGTATGAGTGGGGTGATTGCAGATGCTGGTCAACTGTCTAAAGAATTGTATTACACTTTGGAAGCGGGGGTATTCATTTGTGGCCCAGTGGACCACAGTGCTTCTAGTTAGTTGTTATAATGGTTTTTATACGCCCGTCTTTGACGGGACGTATTATGGTATACCGGTGTCTGTCCGTCCGTCCACACGTGGTACTCTAACTAGAGAACGCTCTGAACATTTTTCTTGAAACTTTGCAGGATTGTTGGGTATGACGGAAGAAAGCTCCCTATCGTTTTATTTTGTCGTCAGATTTTTCTTTCCAGAGTTATGGGACTTTGATTATTTGAAAAAAGCTTGAAATTGCAATTTTCGTCCACATGTCGTACTCTAACTAGAAAACGCTTTGAACATATTTCTTGAAACTTTGCAGGATTATTGGGTACAACGGAAGAAAGCTCCCTATCTTTTTATTTTGTCGTCGGATTTTTCGTTCCAGAGTTATGGGACTTTGATTATTTCAAAAAGCTTGAAATTGCAATTTTCGTCCACATTTCATACTTTAACTAGAGAACACTTTGAACATTTTTCTTGAAACTGTTCAGGATTGTTGGGTATGACGAGAGGAAGCTCCCAATCGTTTTATTTTGTCAATGGATATGTCTTTACAGAGTTATGGGACTTTGATTATTTAAAAAAAGCATAAAATACCATTTCCGTCCACACGTCATATTTTAGCTAGAGAACGCTTTATTCATTTTTCTTGAAACTTTGCAAGATTGTTGAATATGACGGAAGAAAGCTCCCTATTGTTTTATTTTGTGGAAGGATTTTTCGTTCCAGAATTATAGGACTTTGATTATTTCAAAAAGATATGAAATTGCAATTTCTGTCTACACATTGATAAGACATCACTACCCCTAAACCAATATACATTTTTGACTGTTTAACATCAGATGAAATAATTGATGCATATCCGAAGTCCCTTGTCATGTTTGTTCATATGGAGTTTTTAATTTCAAGAATCATTTAATCAGTTTGCTTTAAAGTGGGGATGGGTGTATCATGCGCTCTTGGCGCAGCTGTTTATTGAAACACGAAGCTACATCTAGAACTATCAATTATACTACTGTAAATTTGTATTTATTAATATTTTTAAAGTTTCTATAGAAAATAAGATATTATATTAGCATGTATTTAATTTAAATGCAATGTATGATTTTTAAGTGGTTGGTGGTGTTCGGCAGTGGTCGGCTTTGAAAATACCTACCGCAGACAATGCTAATTTTTCATGTACAAATACTGTATGTAGTGTTATACATACATTTCTAATTTATTTTTTTCAGTGGGAATTGGCATCAAAGGTATCCTTTTAAGAAAGATGAAATGCTAAAGCAGTAATTAATGGTAAAGTTCATATATTTACAGTCTTATGAGTAAGTCTGTATTCGTTAAACACAAATTTCATCAACATGATCAATATGTTGCTTTCCTAGATTTATGTTTTGTAATCTTGATGACTGAACCATAAAACATCGAATGCTATCATGCACATGTATTTCTACATAGGTGAAACTTTTCCACAAGTAGCTAGATTTTCCGTAATTTTACCTTGCCTTTTCCCTCTGTATTACCCTGGCATTATTATATTTCTGTAATTTGGCACTTTTCACACTTTATGCCTTGAATGTAGATTATGATGTTCTCTATTCTGATAAGCTAATTTTTAGATTTCATCCTACTCTTTCCATAAGGCAGAATAAAAAAAAATCTGTGTATCTGGTAACCCGACCGCCCCTAGATTTTAGAGGCTAAAGTACCTACCCTAAATTTAAAGAAGCACTGTTAAAGTCGAGGAGTAACTCCCTATATGTCTAGGTAAAAAGTTTTGAAAAAATTATAAAAAATATGCCTACCGACCGACCCTAATTTTGAAGAGTATATTACCGGAAACACAGATATTTATTTTTTGAGGCCTAAATGATAGCATGCAATGATTTAGGTAACAACCAGACAGTGATTTGTTTAAAACAATTTTCTTTCCATATTTTTCCCACATGCATTCTAATAAAATTTTAATGAAAAAGAGCAAACTTGTAACTTAATTTCAGAAAAAAATAAGCACAGTGACTTGTTCTTTTATTGTAGACTTTATTTTGGTAGGATTGTTCTGACCAATTTGAAAATCAAATGGAAAGAAATATTACTGTCCATCTATATTAATGAATAGGTTATGAATCATTGACTGTCTTTAAGTTGGTCATTTATTTTCTTGTAATTTTGACCATTTAAATTGTTCATAGATAGATATCAGGGCTATTCCAGTAAAAATTCACACCAGGGGGTCGAACGCCACTTTAAATTAAATATATAACTATACTATTAGGATACAATAGAAATTTACATACCACCAACAGAAAAAAAAAAGGTGTTCCACCCCCGGTGGGAATTTTAAATGGAATAGCCCTCATGAAAAAGAAGAAAAATGCTCTAGAAATAAGAATAAGATGCTTGTTTAATGATGAGATAGGTTTTCTTTGTTTAGCATGTGTCCTATTTTTCTTTACATGAGAATGAGAAATATTTGTCGGTTATCTCCCTGTACCAGGGTCAAAGTGAAGGTCATTTTTAATTTCAACATCAAAAGAGGCTATTGATATGCTACTTAAGGATGGTCACTCCTCAAGTATATAATATCTAGGTTTCAAAATAAGTACCCGGTATTATTATTTATTTGAACATCAATCATACATCATTTTAAGCAAAAAATATTGATAAGTCGGTGTTATCGTTTTTGAGATATAAGTGCATGAAATTTTGGAAGAAAACCGAACTTCTCTAGGCTTTTCATTTATTTTGCATTAAAGCAATCAACCTTTGAAATATAATGAAAGAATATCAAGAATTTCATTAAATTTTGTCAAAAGTCTATAAAAGATGTATGCAATCATATTTTGAAAAGAAAGGTTGGGGTCAGTGTGCAAAATTTTCTAATGCATCATGATGGATATAATAAGAGAATTTGGAAAGTCAAGAACAGTTTCAAAAACCTGAGGAGTGACCATCCTTAAAATTATCTCCACTTTGACCATGACCATATATGATTTACTTGGTACCGGGAAATGACCAATAAAATATTTCTCATTACAGTACCCAGTAGCTTTTAAACTAGGGCATCCAGCAATTATAAACAATTCTTTATTTATATAATGTAAACCGGGAAATTTTCGCATCAGTTTTATTTTCACGATTTTCGCGTTTAGAGTGAAAGTGCGAAAATAAAACGGCACGAATATACTTGTCTATTATTGAAGTCAATGGTCAACAATTTGGCAGCGCGAATTCTAAACTGCGCAAACTAAAATTATGTCAATCTACCGCGAAATAAAGACGGCATGAAAATTTCCCGGTTTACAGTACTCAAGCATAGTGAAACCGTATTATTTCTTTAACTTGACGAATCAGATACGGGATGCTGATGATGTTAAATTTGAATCTGCAAGTGTATTGGCACAGATGTATGAACAACAGGTTAGTAAATCTTCATCTCATATAGTTGTCTAAGGGACCGACCATTTAACCTGAAGGGGGGGTATGTTTTTTTTTTCTGGACAGAAAATTTTTTTCGCGCTTTGCGCGAAACAAATTATTTATTTTTTGCATGCGTATCAACAAAAATTTTTTTTCAAAATTAACATTATTTTTTGGGGCAGAAAGCCTCATTCAGAATTTTTTTTTCACATAAAATCAGATCCAAAATATTTTTAGAGAAAAAAAACCATAGCCCCCCCCCCTTCAAGTTAAATGGTCGGTCCCTAAAAAAGAACATGAGTTAACATGTCCGTCAGAAATAATCAGCCTGTTGTAGAGTGAAAATTTGCTATTAATTTAATATATTAAAGTGTTGTTATAATTATTTAATGTAAACATGGTGTATGAGAATTTGTGATTCCAGTGATTGTTTTTCTCTTGGATACAAAAGGTAGACGTAATGGACTTAGATCTGTAAAAATATTATAAATGTTTGATTTTAAGTGAAGAGTTTACAGATTCTGTCTCTTTGTTAGAATGTAAGAACAGTAATAGCATGTACCAATTTTTACATATGTAGCTCACCTGACCCAAAGGGTCAGTGTAAGCTATTGCCATCACTTGGGGTCTGTCGTCGTCCGTCCGTTAAACTTTTCACATTTTCATCTTCTCCTCTGAAACTACTGAAGTCAATTCAACCAAACTTTACAGGAATGATGTATGGAAGGTCCTTTACAAAGATTGCTCATTTCGTTCCGATCCGACAAAAAACATGGCTGCCAGCGAGGATCTTACATTTAACATTGGACCCTATGGGAAAAATCACATTTTCATCTTATGCTCTGAAACCACTGAAGCAAATTCAACCAAACTTTACAGGAATAATGTACTAAAGGTTCTTAACAATGATTTCTCATTTCGTTCCGATTCGACCAAAAACATGGCTGTCAGCGCGGATCTTACGTTTAACATTGGACCCTATGTGAAAAATCACATTTTCATCTTCTGCTCTGAAACCACTTAAGTCAACCAAACTTTACAGGAATGATGTACTAAAATTCCTTAACAATGATTGCTCATTTTGTTTCTATCCATCAAAAAAACATGGCCGCCAGTATGGAACATGGTTTAACATTTGACCCTATGGAAAAATCATATTTTCATCTTCTGCTCTGAAACGGCTGTAGAAAATTCAACCAAACTTTACAGGAATGATGTACTAGAGGTCTTTAACAAAGATTACTCATTTTTTTTCCAATCTGATGAAAAACATGGCCACCACCACAGAACTTAGGTTTAACATTGGACCCTATGGGAAAAGTCAGATTTTCATCTTCTGCTCTGAAAGGGCTGAAGCAAATTTAACCAAACTTTACAGGAATGATGTACTAAATGTCCTTAACAAAGATTGTTCATTTCCTTCCGATTGACAAAAAAACATGGCTGCCAATATGGAACATGGTTTAACATTGGACCGTATGAAAAAATCACATTTTCATCTTCTCCTCTGAAACCACTTAAGCAAATTCAACCAAGCTTTACAGGAATGATGTATGGAAGGTTCTTTACCAAGATTGCTTATTTCTTTCCAGTCCGATAAAAAACATGGCCGCCAGCGCAGAACTTAGGTTTTACACTGGCCCCTATGGGAAAAATCACATTTACATCTTCTCCACTAAATGGCTGAAGCAAATTCAACTAAACTTTACAGGAATTATGTGTACTAAAGTTCTTTAACAGAGATTTCTCATTTCCTTCTGATACGACCAAAAACATGGCTGCCAGTAAGGAGCATGGTTTAACATTGGACCCTATGGGAAAATCACATTTTCATCTTCTCCTCTGAAACCACTGAAGCAAATTCAACCAAACTTTACAGGAATGATGTACTAAAGGTCCTTAGCAAAGATTGCTCATTTTGTTTCGATCAGAGAATAAACATGGCCCCCAGCACGGAACATAGTTTAACATTGGACCCTATGGGAAAATCACATGTTCATCTTCTCTTCTGAAATCACTGAAGCAAATTCTGAAGGAGTGATGTACTAAATGTCCTTAACAAAGATGACTCATTTCGATCCAATCCAATAAAAAACATGGCCGCCAGCAGGGAACATAGTTTAACATTGGACCCTGTGGGAAGAGTCATATTTTAATCTTCTCCTCTGAAACTGCTGAAGCAAATTCAACCAAACTTTACAGGAATGATGTACTAGAGGTTCTTTACAAAATTTGCTCATTTCATTTCAATCTGACAAAGAACAAAAAACATGGCCTCAAGTGCAGAACATAGTTGAACATCGTATCCCGGTATGTGAAAACCATACTTTTCATTATCTTCTCTAAAACTATTCAAGCAAATTTAACTAAACTGTATTGGAATAATATATATAAGGTCCTTTGCAAAGATTACTCATTTCAACAGGATCAGACAAAAAACACTTGTGTCAATGGAGAACATAGCTCAACATTAGATCTCATTGGTAAAATACATCTTTCTGGTCATGCATGGCATAGAAGCATTTTTTCAGGTGAGCGATACGGGCTCAGTCTCTGAGCCTCTAGTTGGAAAGATCAAATTCAATGTTTGCACAAATGTACATAATTGACCATTATTCTAAGAAAAAAAATACATGTATTGAAATCTCAAACTGACACACTGGTAATATAATTTATATGCTTTGAATGATAATGTTATAAGAAGCAAGGATATCTTACTTATATGTACCACTTAAAAGTTCAATTCAAAATTTAATTTTGCAGTTGCTAGAAGGTCAAGAGTAGATTAACAGTCACTGCTGCGACAATACATACAGTATTCTAACAAGTCCATCATGTTGTATGATTTCTCAGTAAGAATGATGGAGAACTTAACTTCTAAAATATCATGAAACATCAGCAAGATTTTTATGAGAAAAATTAAAATTTGTATTGTACATGTAGCAATATGTAACAGTTAATTGATTGTAATTTCAGGCAGAATATGAGGAAGCCAAACCTCTTCTACAGACTGCATTAGACATGTCTCAACAGTCACCGTATTGGAACTGTAGACTTTTATTCCAGCTTTCAGTGAGTTGTATAATAAATTAAAAGTTTTCTATGGGTACTTTGTATGTTTTATTTGGATAATTTTTCATAATAAATCTTCAAGTTTTGAATATTTATAGATTATTGTTGATTTAATTCATACCTCTGTTCCTACTCAAGTCCTACCACAGTGTTAATTAGAGACATTCTTAGCAGAAAAAAGTAGCTGTTTTTCAAATTGCAGGATACTTTTATGTATAGTATACAATGATGAAATATTTCATTTGCTGACCTGAGGAGTAATGATAAAACTCATTGTTTTGACATTTGTGAAATGACAGAAAACTATAATTTATGAATTTTATTTTGTAGCAATTGCATGCTAGAGAAAGGGACTATGCTGCAGCTGTGCGATTACTTACAACAGGAAGTGAGGTTGCTGGGAAATCAAGATCAGAATACACAAAATTACTGTTTCTTCTTAGTAGAGGAATGGTAAATAAGCTATAAAATATACACACATTACTGGGAAATTAGAATTCTAATATGACTCTCTTTTATGGCTTTGGAAACAAAGCCATGTACTAATTCCAACAATATTTTTTAGCACATGCGTATATCTATTACAAAAGGACATTCGTAATGTACAGTTTCACATTTTATTCACTCAATATTCACATGTAAATAAACTTTTAAATAATGAATCGCCTAAAAGCTGCAACAAATAATGACAATAAAAGAAATTTACAACAGTTACTAAATTTAAGACTCGGAACTGAAATTGACATAACCGTAACCTAGCAACGAATGTGTTGTTGTTATTAAATCTTTTCTATGTTGCATATCATGCTGTACAATTAAGATATAAAAACTTTAATTTTTAACGTTAATAAAATTATTAATTTGATTTTTATTCCTTTTTCTTTTCTTTTTGGGCTTCAAATATAATATAACTAAGCAGTCATATAAATCAGAAATACAACCAGCTCACACTAATACCCGCTTGGATTTATATCCGTATTTTATATTTTTACAACAGATTATTTGTATTAATTCATAAGCTTATGAGCGACATGTTTTAATAGAATAACGAATATAGATTTATCTATGTCCATTTATGTGTGTTTGTATGCAGTTTTCCGACATATTTTAATTCTAGTGTCAAACTCAACATTGCCCTCCAAGAGCCGCTTCGAATGTTCAAAGCGCTTGTTAAATATGTTAGAATCGAAATAGATTATTGCAATTGGGCTCTATGCGAATTAGAACATGGGCAGACCTTATATTTATCTTCATTTTATACCTCGCTATCGCTCGGTATAAAACATTGACAAATATAAGGTCTGCCCATGTTCTAATTCGCATAGAGCCC
>MJUU01055972.1:104792-115164 GCA_002080025.1 Modiolus philippinarum
GGTAGGTCAGCATCCAGGCAAAATTAGGTCACTTTGACCTATATTTTCAGCATGATCGACTTACATTCAAGTTTACGTCCGAGTTCAGATCTAAGGAACTGTACATGGTAGGATCATCTATCTTGCATGTGCATGCATCTTTGGCGGTAGGTCAGCATCCAGGCAAAATTAGGTCACTTTGACCTATATTTTCCGCATGAATGACTTACATTCAAGTTTACGTCCGAGTTCAGATCTAAGCAACTGTACATGGTAGGATCATCTAACCTTGTATGTACATGCATCTTTGGCGTTAGGTCAGCATCCAATCAAAATTAGGTCGCTTTGACCTATATTTTCCGCATGATCGACTTACATTTAACTTTATGTCCGAGTTCAGATCTAAGCAACTGTACATGGTAGGATCATCTAACCTTGCATGTGCATGCATCTTTGGGGGTAGGTCAGCATCCAGTCAAAATTAGGTCACTTTGACCTATATTTTCCGCATGATCGACTTACATTCAAGTTTATGTCCGAGTTCAGATCTAAGTAATTGTACATGGTAGGATCATCTAACCTTGCATGTGCATGCATCTTTGTTGGTGCTTCAGCATCCAGGTTAAATTAGGTCACTTTGACCTATATTTTCCGCATGATTGACTTACATTCAAGTTTGCGTCTGAGTTCAGATCTAAGTAACTGTACATGGTAGGATCATCTAACCTTGCATGTGCATGCATCTTTGGCAGTAGGTCAGCATCCAGGCAAAATTAGGTGACTTTTCCGTTTATGTTGGAATTCAGGTCTCCATAACTGTACATGGTAAGATCATTTAGCCTTTGTATAAGGGATGGTAAATGAGCACCCTGGCAAAATTGGGTTTCTGTGTCCATGTGCCATAACGAGGCGAACTTTGTAATCGTTGATTACCTATGTTTCATTTACCCTGATTAGTTTTCAGATTTTTTCTTCTTTCTTCTCTACGATTCTCAGTAGCTCCAAGTGTATATTGATTTTGACTTTCGTAAGTCATTCAGTCCTTGCATCAATTTTGTTCTTGACAGCACAACTTGATCTGCAACCACTCAAACTGTGTTCAAAACAAAGCTCTTTAGACGAAAATCTTCAATCTTTCATAAGTACACAATGCAATCATTGTAATAATGCTTTGATGATCCAAATTTTTGTCACACGGAAGAAAAGAATATAAATGATTTTACATTTGATTGGCTGTTTGTACCGAAATACAATGGGAAACATGTTATTAAAC
The DNA here is from genome assembly GCA_002080025.1 of Modiolus philippinarum. NCBI lineage: Eukaryota > Metazoa > Mollusca > Bivalvia > Mytilida > Modiolidae > Modiolus > Modiolus philippinarum. Next base: position 106,045 of record MJUU01055972.1, read on the forward strand.
TCGATTATTTACAACCAGATATGGGAATGCACTAAATTGAATAGGCATGCATGATTGGTATAAAAAATGAATTAATGACAGAAATTTTATGAAACAAATACTGATTTTACTGTTTATGTTGGGATTTTGAAGGGAATGCTTAAGAATGCTTATAAGGATTTCAATTTTCAAACAAAATTAAGTGGGGTTCTTAAAAAGTGGAATACAGTATAATTACTCTCCTTGCTGCAGGTTAAAAGTGTAAAGCCAGCTTTAAAGAACCTACAGCAGATTATACAGACCATAACACAGCTCCATACAGATGAAGGTACAGTTTCATCAGTAGACATATTAGAAGGAGAATTAAAACATATCAGAATGAGTCTGTTAGAATCAGTATATCAATAATAACGAGTGGGGGTTTTACATGATAGATAAATTTAGCAAATAAGTTAAATGTACACACAGGGTTCCCGCAAATTTTTTTGTCCCCCGCCGCAAAGCGACGGAGGGACATAGAAATGGTCTGCGTCTGTGTTTCATGTTTTTTGTGGGCACAACTCCTCAGAAACCGCTGGTCAGAACTCATTCAAATTTTACAGGATTGTTAGTCACCATTAGTACTAGATCATATGGCATGGCCATTTTGATTCGTCAATTTTTGTGGGAGTTATGGGACTTTGATTATTTCCACATTGTTATACAATGGCAAATCTTGTGGACNTCACCATTAGTACTAGATCATATCGCATCACCATTTTGATTCGTCAAATTTTGTGGGAGTTATGGGACTTTGATTAGTTCCACATTGTTATACAATGGCAAATCTTTTGGACGCAACTCATCAGAAGCCGTTCAATAATTGTTCAACTTACTTAATAGTTCTCGCCACAATATAGCTGAAATATTGCTGAAGTTGGTGTAAAACATCAATCAATCAATCAACCTCAGAAGCCCCTGATTAGTATTCATTCAAATTTTACAGGATTGTTAGTCACCATTAGTACTAGATTATATTGCATCACCATTTTGATTTGACAAATTTTACAGGAGTTATGGGACTATATCGACTTAATGCATGCTACAGCTTAGGAACACTTTGTGGGCGCAACTCCTCGGAAACGACTGAACGGATTATGCTGAAATTTTGTTTGAACATTTGCCACCATATGTACTTGATCATGATCATGCTGCCATTTTGAGTCGACAAATTTTACGGGAGTTATTGGACTTTATCGACTTAATGCATACTACAACATAGGAAGACTTTGTGGACACATCTCCTCAAAATCCTACNGCCATTTTTATTCGCAAAATTTTACATGAGTTATTTGACTTTATCGACTTTACTCTGGCGACGGGGGACATAGCGACGCGTAGCAATCTTGTGTGTAAAATTCAAAAGCTTAAATGCAGGGTCTTCTTAAGCATGTTAAAGGGAAAGTTCACTCAAAAAATTAAATTTGATAAGTTTGACATGTATTTTAAAACGTTGCTGCCATGACTAGTTGGCAGGTCTTAAGTGATCAGTGTTCTCCCCAGGCCCTTTTAGCATCGGGGTACCCCTACGCTATAATTTTCTACCCCGACGCTTTCATCGGTACCCCTACATTATAATTTTCACCCCGAAGCTTTCCTACTGGTTGAAATTTTTCACGTCCGGTATTAGTTTTTAGTTCGCCTCAACGAAGTTGAGGGGGACTATTGGAGTACCCCTGGCGTCCGCACCTGTGTCCGCATCTGCGTCCACATCCGCGTCAACATTTGGGTATATATCTAAGTAACTATGCAGTGTAGGTTCATCAAACTTTGCATGCAGGTGCATCTTGGGTTAACTCACAGCCTCCAAGAAAATTAGGTCTCTCTGACCTATATTTTCGGCTTGGGTGGCTTGCATTCAAATTTACATTTCAGTTCATATCTCAGTTACTATACATAGTACGATAATCTAACTATGCATATGCATGCATCTCTGATGGTAGGTCAGCATCCAGGCAAAATTAGGTCACTTGACTTATATTTTCCGCTTGAGTGACTTACATTCAAGTTTACGTCCAATTTCAGATCTAAGTAACTGTACATTGTAGGATCATCTAACCTTGCATGAGCATTCATCTTTGGCGTTAGGTCAGCATCCAGGCAAAATTAAGTCATTTTTACCTATATTTTCCACATGATTGACTTACATTCAAGTTTACGTCCGAGTTCAGATCAAAGTAACTGTACATGGTAGGATCATCTAACCTTGCATGTGCATTCATCTTTGGCGGTAGGTCAGCATCCAGGCAAAATTAAGTTATTTTGACCTATATTTTACACATGATTGACTTACATTCAAGTTTACGTCCGAGTTCATATCAAAGTAACTGTACATGGTAGGATCATCTAACCTTGCATGTACATGCATCATTGGCAGTAGGTCAGCATTCAGGCAAAATTAGGTCACTTTGACCTATATTTTCCGCATCATCAACTTACATTCAAGTTTATGTCCGCGTTCAGATCTAAGTAACTGTACATGGTATGATCATCTAACTTTGCATGTGCATGCATCTTTGGGGGTAGGTCAGCATCCAATCAAAATTAGGTCACTTTGACCTATATTTTCTGCATGATTGACTTACATTCAAGTTTACGTCCGAGTTCAGATCTAAGTAACTGTACATGGTAGGATCAACTTACCTTGCATGTGCATGCATCTTTGGCGGTAGGTCAGCATCCAGGCAGAATTAGGTCACTTTGACCTATATATTCCACATGATTGACTTACATTCAAGTTTACGTCCGAGTTCAGATCTAAGTAACTGTACATGGTAGGATCATCTAACCTTGCATGTGCATGCATCTTTGAGGGTAGGTCAGCATCCAGGCAAAATTAAGTCACTTTTCCGTTTATGTCCGAATTCAGGTCTCAGTTACTGTACATGGTAAGATCATCTAGCCTTTGTATACATGCATAAGGGATGGTAAATGAGCACCCTGGTCAAATTGAGTTTCTGTGTCCATGTGCCATAACGAGGCAAACTTTTTAATCATTGATTACCTATGTTTTCACATGAAGCCATATTTTCTGCTCAGGTAACATGCTGCATAAACAATAAACAAACAGTTTAAACATAATGTTTCTGTTATTTGTGTGACATTTTATTATAATTATAATAACTGTTAAGCTAAAAAAAAAGGTGTTTGTAGTCAATCTGGCATAAAACTTGTGCATTTAATAATGTCACATGACCCAAGTTTGTAAACAATTTGGCGACTTAAATAAATCTTTAATTCACTGCCTAGACCAAGGATTTTAAAAAATGATTTTACGTCCTTGCCTAGACGTTAGACGCGGTAATAAAATATTTTATCATCTCACTCAATATTAAGTTTAATAAACACATGTGAGATGTTTCCATCCAGCGACAAAATCAGAGATTCCTACAATTTATCCATGTTGACGGTAAACAAGATATAAAACTTGAATAAACTCAATAATTTGAGAGCTAAATTGACTAAAAAACTCTTCCTATTGAGTCTTAGCCACAGATACATTGCTAATGACCTTTATTTAGAGTAGAATGTAGGAAAAACTATATTTTGATTGCACACAAAAAAGGGGAGGGCCATTTAGTTGATAAGTTAAATACATCCTCTAGCATTTGCACCATGCAATGAAGGTGGATCCCTTTGTTTGCTCTAGATTCATTTTAGGTACAATGAATGAAAAACTAGTTGAAATTCTGATTCATATTGCATAAACATTATAAAGAGATATATCAAAATAAAATGACAGAAGAGACAAAAAGACTGTGGAGTTAATATGCTTGATCTTGTCATTAAAAAGATGCCTATGAAAAACCTGTCATACCATATCTTTCTATGATAGGGGCACCTTATGTTGACATATTTGTCATGCAGATCATATTACACCATGTGTAGGTTTGCTCTGACATTTGCCCCTACTCTATCACAAAATCCTGGGGAGAACCCTGATGTTACATATATTAATCAAAATACAGTCGAATTTGATGGCTCGAACAGAGAAGGAACCGATGAAAACAGTTCAAGTCAAAGGGGTGTTTGAGATATCGAGGTCGAGCTATGTTTAAATTTGAGCAAAGGGACCAGAAAAAGTTCTACTGTATCTTTTTTTGTTTTTTTTTGTTTTTTAGGATTATTTATCTTTTTTATTATAAATAAGTCATTGTCAAGTTATCACAGAGTTGAACTATGCTATTGGTGTTGGGAAATTAATCAATAATTGGTTGCTTGATGATAGCTTAAAAAGTAAACATCCAATTCTAATGAATTCTTAGATACCAGGAGGGGATTGGCACTATGAAGTTTGGATAAAGTACATCAAAAACGAAAATCAAAGTATGCAAAATAAATTGAAAGTTTCAGAAAAAAAATGGTTTATCGATGACATTTGGATATATTGTTGATTGAAATTTAAATTTGTCAAAGGCCAAGGTCACAATGATTTATATATTAGAAATGTTGAAAATATTTAACAGACATTGACTAAGAAAGTGTAAATTTTAATTATTGAAATGGAACTTTGTCATAATGTTGAGCATTACATATAGGGGAAAATATATTGAAAATTTCAGAAATATTTGGTTCCTGGACAAAACTCTTTAAAGTCTACATTTGATTCAAATTAACTTGGTCATATGTTTAATGAAGATTCAATTTGCTTTGAGAATACTAGTATTATTTAGATTTTTTTCTATTGACTCCCAAATTTCTTTGGTAGATTTCATTGAACTCCTCTGATAAATTTTCTGAAAACATTTGATTGACTTTTTCACATTTTGTTTAGTTCAATAATTTGGGGCAAAATAGTTAATAATCAAATTTTAATTCAGATGCCAATAGAAATAATTTGTAAAGGTTCCACAGAACCTAGTGTCTCGCCTGCTCACTCCACTGTCATTCAAATTAGGCCTATATTTAGATGTGGTTTCTGTGTAAAATTTTAAAAAAAAACAATTGGTCTTTGACAGTCTCAGGAATTTTACCAAAATTGGAAAACAAACTTCATGAAATATTATAATTGAAAAAATGTTTTTTTGACTGAAATTTATCAAAACACATGGTTTCAAATAAGAATTCCTAAAAATTGCATGTCTTTGAGAGTTTCAGGAATTAGAACCATGTTTTTAAATTCTTAGTTTTCAGAATTATGTCTTATATGAAGAAATGGCTGAAATATTTGATTGTATGCAAAAATTTCAAAAATTGTTAGTCTTGGACATTTTCAGGAAATTAACCAAAGTTGGAACCGGAAAAAAATTTTGAAAGCTATGGTGCATCTATGGATTATATGCAACAATTCTACATCAGAATTGAATTTTGTACTCTCTATTTTGTTTAAACACTGTTGATACATAAATTTGGACCTAGATAAGAAAATTTAGCCAAATTCATTGAAGCGGAGAATATAGGTCAAGGTGACATAATTCTGGTATGGATGTAGGGTACTTCTAAATATGTAACCACTTGCCAATAATCATCAGCATGTGGCATGTAGGTGCTGTGATATGGTGCAAACAAAAAAATTTCATAGAAAAAATTTAAGTCCAACTAAAGGAAAAATACTGAAAAATTGGAATTATTTTTTTTCAAAGAATTAACATTGGATACAATAATGAAGTTGTACTGAATATTGTGTTAAGGTGCGTTTACACGATCAGTTTTTTCCATCCATCTCGCTTCAAACTCTTGGACGGCCGTCTAGAAAGTTTGATGGATGGGGTGTTTACACGCATCAAATTTATTCATCCAATTTAAGCAAGGTGCTCTTTTTCTTTAATTAGCAGATTTAAAATTTTAGTTTGTCTCACCTTGTAATTAGACAGAGTTAGCACTAAAAAAATCTAGAATAAAAATATTTTTAATTCTATCTGACGTCAAACCTTTTGTGACGTCAACCTTTCCCACGTCATAATAAAAAAAATCGGCAGTATATCAGGATTTTCAAAATATAGGCAGGAACAACAACAACAACAACCAATAATAGATAAATACATATATTCCCTGTTTTTAAAAGCAATTTAATTAACTATTTAACAGAAATTTGTATGTAAAAATTTTATTCAAATTGCGTTTACAAGAAACAAATTTATCGCAATTGCTTCAGTTTGTGAACGTTTTTTTAAACAAATTTATCGCAATTGCTTCAGTTTGTGCACGCTTTTTTTGTTTGTTTTTGTTGTTTTTTTTATTTTTGCAAACAAGTTTCATCTGTTTTATACACTGCATTATCATCTTTCCCCATGATTATATCAGCCTGCAGGGCCTTTCCACAAAAGCCATATCTGGTTGACCCGCATATATCAAAAGGTTGAGCTGGACATTGAGGGGTTCGAGGGAACACCTGAGTTGGGAGGACAGATCAAATATGATAGAAGAAGAAAATAGTTTTTGTTTATTTCAAATGTGTTATATCACAGTAGGTAACGTTGTCCTGCGAGGACATGATTTTCTACGATTTTCTCAAGATGATTTTATACGATTGTCATGGATTCGACCCGATTTTACAAGCGGAAATACTCCTGTGTGTTGTTAATCTCAATTATATTTTGCAATTTTTACTAAAATGTTACTTTTTTATCTTTATAGTCTTGATTTGTGTTATTGATATTACGTAGAAACAAGCGAATTCGGAGTTCTGTGTTGTCCCGGAATTTACACGAGTGCCCACTACTGATGTCCCAGATTTTACACGATGTGTCTGTGAATTTATACGATAGATATTTCAATTAAAATGATACCACAGCTTTAATTACAGAATAATCATGAATTTTGTAGGCAAAAAATGATATATGAAATTGTCTCTAAGGTTTATTTTCAAAAGTAACTGTCGCAACGAGGTAAAATAAGCTGAGAAGACAAATGATTTGGATTTAAATATTTTGTTCTTGTATCGCATAATTATCTTCCTGTCTGCATTTGTGGCTCTCATCCAGAATTGCCATTCTTGAAATGAAAAAAATCCTACATAAGGAATTATTTGATTTATAAATGTGCTCTAATAAGTAACAAATGTGTTAAAATTTATATCCAAGAAATATAGTTTATTGATTGTCCAGCATAATGCCTAGTCAATATAATGCATATCATATATTATCATATACTTAATTGAAATATGATTAAAATTTTACCCCTAGATAAAACCAGATGATTTCAACAAAAAATTAACGAAGCTTATCAACTGCTTCCGGTAATTATCGCATACCTTTCCGTCACAACTCGGAAGCTTTATCACACGTAAGTTCGTGTTTTTCCGCAAAAACGATAAACAGTACACACGATATCGTTATATCAAAAACATTTGTAAAGTATAATAACAATACACTAAAACTGCATTTTATAAGTATGAATATATTTTTCCGATGAAAATTTCTTTCACAGTTGAAGTATATGATAAAAATATCATAACATGTCATTTTTCATATCACATCCTTCATCAGCCCGCGGTCCTAAAATCATCCCTCGAGCCTGAAGGCTCTCGGGCTGATAAAGGGTGTGATATGAAAAATGCCATGTTATAATCTATAAGTATCATTGCGTAATGTATTTCATATTGGCATAGTTATAGATCCGAGGTTAGTCATATTGGCCAGAGGCGAAAGCTACAATCAATCAATGAATGCTACATCAAGTACGTCGCTTAAAATTGAGTGTCAGACAATTCAGTTTTCGCAACATTAGAAACCTACAATACGTGCTCCTACTTCAGACCAAACTATATAGTTAAGACTTCAAATTCGTTAATCACTAATAATAAGCGATATGCGATATGGCGCCCCTATTTCTACATCCTGCTTTCCTGTTAACAATAAATACCACCTTCAGACAGTCAGACTAACTTGTTGTCTGCGATAAAACTTGACTCATATGAAGGGAAAATATGTACATCGAACTATATTTTTTCGTCAGTATGAACACAATTCTAAAGTTTGTTTTATATTTATTCACAAGTTAAAGGATGAATCAAATGTTATATGTTGGTTCATAATAATATTTCATGGATTTATCTAGGATCTCGTAGGGGCCGCTATTCGGACCTATTCCCAATTGGAAATACCCTCTTTTTTTCCCAATTTTGACCTTTAAAAATCCCAAAATTGAAATTTCCCAAATATAAATAAAAAAAGTCATAGCCAGTGACATCGTTAAAGTGTTAAAAAATCGGGTAATTCTATATATACGGTGTATTATTCTCTGTAATTGTCGTAAAAATGTAAACAATTCGTGTCCTTCTACTGTGTATAATCCTCCTTTAATGTGGATAACATAACCGGAAGTTTGTATGGCGTTTGTTGTAAAGGAAACACTGTCTTGTTGACAAAAATTGGGTCACCATACTGGGCGATTAGGGTGATTTAGTTGCCCTGTTGTGCTCCAAGTCACCTACAGTTGCTCCCAAAAGCGATTTTAAGTCACTGTGTAATCCCTTCTATTTCAGGTAACAGGAAGTATAAAGTTGATAGATTTATAAAACTTAACTCAAACATTGTTGATAATGACATCTCATGGTTCTAAATCAGGCTAATTGACTTTATAATATACATTTATTACAAAAATTCAATGAAAATTTGCCCTAAATAAATACGTTTCAACTCCATGAAAATAGGAAGTGACTTGCAATCTATGATCTGTATATATCCCTCCAATATGTTGGAGAACCATTCATAAAAAGGATGTAGTTCAACTAGTTGATTGGAAACTGCCTCTTTGAGCAACTGAGTGATAAATTTATAAGGACATGAAAAGAAAACTATGCATTATTTTCCTTTTATAAATCTTACCTAAATGTAGGAGCACCTCCACCAAAATCTTTTTTTTGGGGGGGGGGGGGAAGGAACATAAATCTGATACAACTTTAATAAGTTTTTTTTTATTAAATCTACATTGTACTAGTAGACCATCAGATAACAATACTACTTGAATAATTGCCATTGTTGAGTGTTTAATATTCACCTGAAAATACTCAATAGCAGAAGGAAACAAATACAAAAAAATCATTTAAATTAATTTAAAGGTATGTGTACACAAGTCTCCCTGTCATGACCTGAAGTCTCCCTATCTGTACCCTGTGGGATAGTGTACAGATACCCTGAGCCCTCAAATCTAAACAAAATT
>MJUU01055975.1:0-41054 GCA_002080025.1 Modiolus philippinarum
GAAAAATCTTGTTTCATTTCATTTTATAACTTAGTCAATATTTTGTTGCACATGCCCAGAAGTGCTTATAATAGGAATTTCCTTGCAACTTATCATTTAATGGCTCTTTACCATGTTTCAAGTAATTCCTCTTGCAAAAAGTGAAATGTTTTAGTACATTTGTATAAGTGCGCGTGTTGTAAGCAATGAGTTCACCATGAAACTATATTTAGTTTCATTTATATATTTTTTTTTAAAATTTTGTCATTTATGCGATGTAAAATCTATCCTAGAAACTGTCACAGAAATCAAATCAAATCTCAAGGCGTAGGTAACAACTAGTTCTGCATGTTACCAACGTTGAAATCCAAATTTGCCTTTCCGTTTATAACTTTTGAGTAAAGAAATGTCAAGAAATTCATTTTTGATCTGCAATTACTTACCTTTTGCTCGTATAATAAAAAAAAAAATATGTGATCTTACGTGCTAACTAAAATCGTTCACTGTCTCTCTGAGTGTGTGATACGACTGAGTTAAACTAAAAATTGTGAAACAAAAAATAAAACAAATTAAAAAGTCAATTGTTCAGAGAACAATTGCAAGGTCTTTCACCAGTTTTCACCATTTCATGTTTGAGTTTGATTAGTTGTCTAGTTTGGTCAAAAATGTGATGTAATTAAAAGTTCTGAACATTGGTCGTGTTTTTCTCAGCTTAGGAAAAAACTAAAAAATTGGCTATGACCTTGACCTCTGACCTTGATGACCTTTGACCTTGTGCTCAAACTTAAGGTCTCTTCTTACTGATTAATTTGATATGTTACTTGGCAACACTATCTTTAACGGTTTAAAAGTTATATGTAAAAAAACCCTTTTCTGAAATGCGTCAAGGGCAATAACTCTTTAGGGAGTCATCGGAGACTCTCGGTCCAAATGAAACAAATATAGCACTTGAAATGTTGAACATTTTTGCTGAATACTTTTTCAGCTACCTATTATGGTTTCTGAGTTTATCCGCTAACAAGGTCAAAGGTCAAGGTCAAAGGTCACCGATGACCTTCAACCTGGTACTCAAATTGAAGGTCTTTTCGCACTGATCACTTTAAACATATATGTTTACTATATTATCTGTAAGCGTTTAAAAGTTATTCGTTACCGAAACGCGTCAAGGCTATAACTCAAAAACGGTTTGTCGAAGAGTTTTTGTTCTATTGAATCAAATGTAGATCTCAATGAGAGGAGTATTTTTGCAATATAATGTTTTCAGAAATTTTTATCGTTTCCGAGATATTGTGATAAGAAAATTTCAAATGGCGGCCATTATGAAAATGGCGGCCGAACAAATTTTCTGGCCCCAGATTTGTAATCAGGACCATGAGAGCTACCTGGAAACCAAATTTGGTGGAAATCCAATAACTTTGAGAAATTTGCATATTTAGTGGTCAAAAACGCGTAACCGGGGTCGCGACCTAAAAAAATTTTTTTGCGTGATTAATCATGCTGAGGATGAATCAAACATTTTCCCCCATTCAAAATTTTGATATCGGTTACGGTTTCTGAGGAGATCTGCTAACAAGATAAATCGTATCCGGGGAGAGAACTGCGTTACTAAAAATAGACCGATATGCTTGACTGAGTTTTGAGTTCCCGCATTAATGTCGATTCATCACACCAAGAGTCGAAATGATATGTCGCGTAGTTTTTTTACAGCAGTGCGACGGAAGAAAAAGTATAAAAAAAATAATTAAAAGGTCAATTGTTCAGATAACAATTGCAAGGTCTTTCACCAGTTTTCATCATGATTACATGTTATTATTTTGATTTTATTGTCAATCCTTGTCGAAAATATGATGTAAACAAGAGTTTTAAACTTTTTCAACTACATTTAATCACCTATCTCGTACCTTTTTTGGTGATTTTACTGAAAAAAATCCCCAAAATTGGCTATGACCTCGACTTCTGACCTTGATGACCTCTGACCTTGTGCTCAAAATGAAGGTCTCTTCTTACTGAGTAATTTGATATGTTACTTGACTATACTATTTGTAACAGTTTAGAACTTATATGTGAAAAGCCATTTTCCGAAACGCGTCAAGAGCAATAACTCTCTAGGGATTCATCGCAGAGCTTCGGTCCAAATGAAGCAAATATAGCCCTTGACATGCTGAACATTTTTGCTGATATACTTTTTCAGCTATCTTTTATGGTTTCTGAGTTTATCCCCTAACAAGGTCAGAGGTCAAGGTTAAAGGTCACCGATGACCTTCAACCTGGTACTCAAAGTGAAGGCCTTTTCTTACTGATCACTTTAAACAATATGTTTACTATATTATCTGTAAGCGTTTAAAAGTTATTCGCAAAAAACTGATTTACGGAAAGGCGTCAAGGGCTATAACTCAAAATCGATTCATCGCAGTATTTCGCGCCTATTGAATAAAATGTAGATCTCAATGAGAAGAACATTTCTGCAATATAATGTTTTCAGAAATTTTTTATCGTTTACGAGATATCGCGAAAACAAAATTTGAAATGGCCGCCATTTTGAAAATGGCGGACGAAAAAAATTTTTTTTGACCCCGGATTTGTAATCAGGACCATCAAAGCTACCTGGAAAGCAAATTTCATCAAAATCCAATAACTTTGAGAAATTTGCATATTTAGGGGTCAAAAAACGCGTAACCGGGGTCGCGACCCCAAAAAATTTTTTTTGCGTGATAAATCATCCTTCGGATTAATCGAACATTTTCCCCCATTCAGAATTTTGATATCGGTTATGGTGTCGGAGGAGATCTGCTAACAAGGTTTTTCGGTGTCGGGCAGATAACTCCGTTTCTATAAATAGACTGATATCGTTGCGTCGGTTTTGAGATCCCACAATGATGTCAATTCATCATACCAAGTATCGAAATGATATGTCGCATAGTTTTTGGGCAGCGATTTGTGGCGGAAGAAAAAGAATAAAAATTAAAAAGACAATTGTTCAGAGAACAATTGCAAGGTCTTTCACCAGTTTTCACCACGATTACATGTTAGAGTTTGTTTTTGTTTTCTATTTTGGCAAAAAAGTGATGTAAACAAAGTTTTTTTACCAACCATAAATGTAGATCTTAATGAGAGGAGTATTTTTGCAACATAATGTTTTCATAAATCATTTATTATGGTTTCTGAGATATCACGATAACAAAATTTCAAATGGCCACCATTTTCAAATTTTTTTTTTACCAACCATAAATGAAGATCTTAGTGAGAGGAGTATTTTTGCAACACAATGTTTTCATAAATTTTTTATCATTTCCGTGATATCACGATAACAAAATTTCAAATGGCGGACGAAAATTTTTTTTTGACCAACCAGAAATGTAGATCTTTATGAGAGGAGTATTTTTGCAACACAATGTTTTCATAAATTTTTTATCGTTTCCGTGATATCGCGATTACAAAATTTCAAATGGCGACCATTTTGAAAATGGCGGACGAAGATTTTTTTTACCAACCAGAAATGTAGATCTTTATGAAAGGAGTATTTTTGCAACACAATGTTTTCATAATTTTTTTATCGTTTCGGTGATATCGCGATAACAAAATTTCGAATGGCGGCCATTTTGAAAATGGCGGACGAAAATTTTTTTTGATAAACCAGAAATGTAGATATTTCTGAGAGGATTATTTTTGCAACACAATGTTTTCATAAATTTTTTATCGTTTCCGAGATCTCGCGTTAACAAATTTTGAATGGCAGCCATTTTGAAAATGGCGGACGAAAATTTTTTTTTGACCAACCATAAATGTAGATCTTTATGAGAAGAGTATTTTTGCAACACAATGTTTTCATAAATTTTTTATCGTTTCCAAGATATCGCAATAACAAAATTTTGAATGGCGGCCATTTTGAAAATGGCGGACGAAAAAAAAAAATTTGACCCCAGATTTGTAATTAGGACCATGAAAGCTACCTAGAAACCAAATTTGGTGGAAATCTGATAACTTTGAGAAATTTGCATATTTAGGGGTCAAAAACCCGTAACCGGGGTCGCGACCCAAAATTTTTTTTTTGCGTGATAAATCATCCTGAGGATGAATCGAACATTTTCCCCCATTCAGAATTTTGATATCGGTTACGGTTTGTGAGGAGATCTGCTAACAAGATTTTTTGTGCCGGGGCAGATAACTCCATTACTAAAAATAGATCGGTATGTGGCCCTGAGTTCTGAGGTCCCACGCTTTTGTCGATTCTTCACACCAAGTATCAAAATGATATGTCGCATAGTTTTTTTAGATGAGATGGCGGCGGAAGAAAAAGAATTAAAAAAAAATAATCCGAAGAATAACAATAAGGTCTTTCACATGTGGTGAAAGACCTTAATAATCCGAAGAATTACAATAAGGTCTTTCACTGTGGTGAAAGACCTTAATAATCCGAAGAATAACAATAAGGTCTTTCACTGTGGTGAAAGACCTTAATAATCCGAAGAATTACAATAAGGTCTTTCACTGTTGTGAAAGACCTTAATAATAATCCGAAGAATAACAATAAGGTCTTTCACACCAAGGTGAAAGACATAAATTAAAAACAAGTGCCATGTTGAAATATAAAGTAAAAGAGCTAGTTGTAAAGCAAAATGACATGACAATTAAATAACAAACAGACATAAATACAATATAAATGGAGATTTAATATTTGATCTTTAATTTCAAGTTTTGGTTTTAAAAAATGTTAATGAACAACTCATCGAAACACTGCACCATGTCATAACAGTAACTAGCTTTTTTCCCAACATACCTTTTTGTTTTTACCGAATTTGAATTTACCACTGGAGTTGACTCTTTCAAATCAGCGGGTGTCTTATAAGAAGAAGGAAGTGCTCACTCTACCTGTGCAACTGATCACATCCATGGTTTTTATTTGATCCGTACTGTTTTATCTGTATGTGTCTTTATTTTTCTTTTCTTGGTTATTCCGATGTTATTTTTCTTTTCTTGGTTATTCCGATGTTGCCGATGTTCCTTGATTCTTTTGACTGACAGTTTTTTTCGCACTTATTTTACATAAATACAATACTTAGTAAGAGAGATAAATTAAAAGGAAAAAAACTACTAAAAACATAAAGAGTTTTTGATGGATGAGAAACCATGCTTTCTTTTTTACGGGCTACTAAAGTTAAAGAACAGTGTTTGGAAAAGTTGATTATTAATTGAACATACATGTATATACAACAAAACAGTATGATGAGAACAGACTAGAAATACCTGTAATATTCTCTAAAGAAAGAAGACTGGTATATCCCGAAATTAACATTTTATGACTATCAAGAAACGAAAATAAATTGTCGATAAAATTGGCATCTTTTAATGGCAGTGTTCTTAAATAACGCAACTGATGATATCTTCTTATTAAGCGATCTTGTCATTTAACGAGCATATCAGATGATTTCGGAATTAACAAATATTTTCTCTGTAAACTTCAATTGTAGAATAATTCGGAAGTATTATTTGATTTCAGGTAAGTATCTCAAAACAAAATGTTATTGACCGAAACGTAAGGAGTGCACATCTTTGTTTTTAGATTGTTGATATAAGGCGGGCGAGAGGGAAAATTTATACCTATTTTTGAAATCCACCCCTTCTACACTTTGGTTCCAACTGACCAAAAAGATTTCGAAGTAATATATGAATATTTGCACATTTGGACTGAACTGTGATTTAGACAAACTTGTGAACGGGTCAACGCAAAAACTGTTGTCACCATGTCAGAATCATGAAGTGGACTAGTTGGGAAAGATTTTAAAATCTGTTTTTGAATATGTAACAATAAGTTAAATTTTGTTTCCCGCGATGTTTACCATCTTTGATGGTATTTGAACTTTTCAAACACATTTTAAGGGACCGCATTAGAACTATTGTAAATCTTCATCAGTTGGTTCTTATTGGCAATGCACTGCCTGGAAAAACCTTCCGATACCGTGCTATAATTTTACCCAATGAGCCCAATTTTTGATCATGTCCCCGCTGATTGGCACCTTAGATGAGGTGCATAATTACCAAATTTAATTTCTGTTTCCACTATGGTTTCACAAAAGATCTTTGAACGAATTCCAATTTGGTCAAATTAAAAAAAAATAGTTTGTTACCACTGGAGGCCGTCTTCGATAACGACAATTGTAACAAAATTTGTGCATTGGGCAATATTTTGAATCGGAGATGGGGCTTGAGAAATTTTATCGAGGCAGACAATTTATTTTTTTGTGAAAATTTGTCGGTCAGAAAAATTATTATAAACCACTTAAGGGCAAGGTTATTTGTTTCAGGTTTTACCATATACTGTAGATTTTTGAGGTTAGAACATTTATTTTTATTTTTAAGGCGAACGTGTACGCCAGAATATGAATATTTATTTTCACTTTTACCCAATCTACAGTATTTACTTTCAAAAACTGCCATGACCCCCATACCAACATTCCCAAGAGTCAAATAGTCGTCCCCTTAAAATAGGTCGATGTTTCCGTATGTTGGTCTTTTTACATTGAATCCAGTATCAAAATACATTAATACATAAGTGTTTTCTCATTGTGTTCAATGTTAGATTACATGTATGATCCCTGATTGCTGCAATCTTGGAAGGTTAGGCGCCCGAAGACATAACTGCTTTTTAGTGTTATGTAACAAATATTTGTGATTACAGAGGAAATCTAAATATATCACCTGGTTATTCCATATAACCTAGTAACACTTTTGTCGATTGCTTTGGTTTATTCTTTTCATTGAAAACTATGATTTACTTTTATAACGGCGTCATAACGATACCTTTGAGGTGTAGAAACTTGTAATTAGTAAGGTTTTTTTATTGCAAAATATTGCTTTCAGAGTTCAATTAGTACTTGGCAGATCCAGTACGTCCCAGCTTACTTATACAAAAGAAATTTTGCCGGAAGGAAAACGTAGAAAATCTGGTAATTAACGAAATACACCTTACGATATTGTTGCTTTGGACAATTTCTATCATGACTGATGATTTCCGTTTGATGTTTTGGATGAAAGAATATTCTTTCTTTCACTAAAAAGATGTTTCGTCATGATCAATAATTAAAAAAAAAATAAAAGCTAGGGAGGAGAAAAGCTTTTGAAATAATTGCAGTTTTTATGCTTATTGGTTATTAATAATGAAAAACAAATTTGTTTTATCTTCGCAAAAAGTTTTTAAAAATGCTTAAATTGCAGTGCATGACACACCTTTAGCTTTGTATAAAACATTATGAGATTTTTTGGGAAAAAATGTGTTTTAGTAGACCGGGCTCTATCAATGAAGTCACTGTATAGAACACAGGTTCCTGAATAGCGAATGAGCTCGGAGATATAAACTCCGTTTAGCTTACTTTGAAGTTCATCTCTGTTGTCAATTTCAAGATGAAGGTCAAGGAATGTGACCGATGTGGAAGTGTCTGTAGTATCCTTAATTACGAGCTCTTTTGTATAGATCAATCTTTAAAATACAACCAACAAACCGACAGAGTTTACTATGGTAACAATTACATGTTTGACGTCGACAAAATCGGAACGTTGGATTGGACGTTTACCCGTGTAAGACAGCTTCACGCGACCCTGTCTTCTATGGGCTGTCTAACACGGGAAACTGCCATTTACGGAAGAACATTAACTGCGTTTTCCTTTTGTTTGACTCTGTATTAATCAGAATATTGTCTTGTGTACATAAATGACTCTATTCCAGATTTTTCACTTGGAACAAACCATTTCAAGAATTGCAATAAATTAAAAACCTTGTCATTTATTAAAATGACAAATAATTCGACAACCACATAAAAATGACAGACGCAAGTAATGGTATGCCCTTCGAAAATTAAAACAGTGAACAAACCCTCAATCTTTCCTGATTATTTATCATAACTTGGTCTAATTAATTTAAAATCCAAAATACGAATCTCAAAAAACATTCACAAAAGAATAAATCCAACACAAAATACATGGAATACTTTAAGCGTCTATATTTATAATTTTTCCACAGAACTTGCACATGAAGATTATATTTGTCTGGAGACTGCGTAAAATACAATTTTTTGCTTGTTGATCGTTTACATTCAGTATTTAAGTTAAGTGTTGAACGGGTCTTCTTTTACCGATCGCCGTTTGTACACTTACATAATGGACAGTATCGTCTTTTCTCCTTTACATAATATTGTTGATAAAAATGTCATATTATCAATAAATTGAGTTAACTTAGTCATAAAAGTGCAAAAACCATTTCGTTATACAATGATGCAGGTGTTAATTTCATCAACATCCGGTTGCACTATTTCTAGAAACTGACATGAGACATTTACATGATTGACCAATCAGCAAGTGAGATCAGTTTCCAAACATGTTGTTTATCAAATTTATCTAACATCATTTGGGAAGTATTTATTTCTAGCAAGAATTAGAAATTATTTGTTCAATCCTACCGCATGATTTACGTAAAATGCTTTTTGACGTACTTTCTCAAAATTCTTGCAAGCGTCTATGCGTCTATGTGAAAGTTAAAAAAACTATATACCGATATTACTTTAAATTTGGTTTCTGCATAGGGCCATTTCGACAATAATGTCTCCTCAGGGCAGGTAAATTCCAAAAATTTGGAAGACCATAAACTCAAAGGTGTTTAAAGACTGAGAGAGAACAAATACCAAATATGACCTATATAGAAAGCCAAAATGAGATAAGGACAGAGCTTTGCATGAGGGAGATACTCCTTAGTTCAAAACAAAATTAATCAAAATTTAGATATTGATAGTGTCCAAGGAAAATCGGTTTCGGGTCATCACAAAAGTACTGACTACTGGGCTAGAGAATATTAATTTGCTAATTTTTTACAAGCAGCTCGGTAGAGAGAAAAAGTGACAAACTTTTAGGCAAATTCCCCACTGCTTCAAACCTTGTTTGAAATGCTATGGATTTGTAGAAAAATTCAATGGCAGTCGTATAATCTGGTATGTGAAGATCTACTAATACTGTTCAAGAGTGTTAAACCTTGTGTGATAATTTATGTGATAATTTTAGAAAAGAAATCTAACATTAGCTGATTTTGGATTCTCTATTTAGATCATATTGGTAGTTTGTTCTCTCTCGGCTTTTAAACACATTTCCATATATGGATTTCAAAATGTCTTGATTGGATCTGAAAAAACATCAGTTGTCGAAATACGCATATACAGAAACTAAATGAACAGTAAATTCGGTATTTTATTATTTACTACAACTAGACCGATGCCTCTGCTGGTGGAATATAAGTTCCCGAAGGTATTCACCAACCCTGTGGCCAGTAGTTCGGTAATGGCCCGAAAACTGATTTTATTTGGAAACTTGCAACATCAAAATTTACCAAATTTTGTTCAAAACTTAGGAGAATCTCACTCTCGCATAGCTCTGCCCTTAGCTGATTTTGGCTTCATTATTCAGATCCTATTGGTAATTTGTTTTCTCTTAGCTTTTACGCATATTTCAGTATATGGATTTCCAAATGTTTTGATTATATTTGCAATGAAGAGACATACGTCGTCGAAATGCAAAAATACAGAAACTAAATTCACAGTAACATCGGTATGTCAAAATTGAAAATATTTATAGTTGTACTTGCAAAGTTTTTGAATGCTTCCAGCAGAGCTGTCTAAAAGTAGTTCTGTAGATATATCTTCAAATAACGATTAAGCTGTTTAATTTATTGCGCATATGCAGAGACTAAATTAACAGTAACTTCGGTGTTTTATTATTTATTACTACTGGGCCGATGCCGCAGCTGGTCGGCTGTTAGTTCCCGAAGGTATGAGTGACTTTAAGATGAAGAATAATAATACAAGCGTTGTTTCTATCGCTTAGTGTTTCCCTGTATTTTTAGAGACTGTATCATTTGCATTTACTCAATATCCCTTCATTGTTAACTTTAGAATAAAAAAACTCATAAGTTATAGTTGAGGTTCATGCCTTTTTAAATTCCAACATATACTTTCAGAGAAAAAAAATTGTCTTTGTAACAATTTCAATGATCCAACGCACAGAAGATAAAACATTTATCTTATTTGTGTTTAACCTTTTGAAAAGTTTTTTTCCAGAGGAGTGGCGGTGGGATGATTTTGCATGTCATGAATACGTTTTCATACTTCGTATCTTTTATACTTATGCCAAAATAAAAATACAATTACACGTTCTCTCTGGGTCTCTGTTTGTTTCTTTCTGGATATTTTTATTATCATTTTTGTTATTTTCCACGACACTGATCAAAAGCTTTATTCCAGGTTTTCAGAAGGAAGTATCATCTCGTAAAGTAGCTGTTTCTGTAATAGGGCGTCACCTGTCTCTCCTCCACAACACAAACAGTCCTATTTATCGCGTTTGTCGGCAAATACAAGATATTTAGCCAAAGAGGAAATCATTTTTTTTGTAGAGGCATAAAATCATTGAAAAAAACTGATTTATTCAATCGTTACAAGGTTGACAAATTGCCTATCATCTATTTCCACACTGTAGAAGGGGGTGGCCAGAAAATAAGACTCAGCGAAAAGCTGTATGGCCATTTCGAAAATTAATTCTTCATCAGCAGCATATCTTTATTACTCATCAATATCCATTTATATGCTTCTCTTTCCATTTTTATTCTTGGAATTTATGTCTTCAAGATAAATCCAATAACGTTATTGACAGCACTGCTACTATATTAATTTTGACATATTGTCTTATACCAATTTTAATGTAGATTGAGGCGCATTATGAAATTGATTAAGGTATGACATTCTCAAAAATCCATCACTGAAATTAAAAAGGAAATGCATTGTATATTCGTTCTTCTTTCAGTGTTATCGCGAAGCAAATTATATTGCCTGAAAGCAATCTTTTGGATTACCAATCTTTCATACAAATAAAAAACAAATTAAATTTCATAATTCGAAATACTTATTGTATATCATATCTGTGGAAAATTTTTATCCAACACATTAGTTTTCTTTGAATTTTTAACAACTAAAATTTGATGAATCATTGAAGTATCACATATTTATATACGATTAAACTTAATGGGACGAACAACGTTGAAACCGAAAGTCCAGAAGAAAACGCAGGAATGACTATTTAGACCTTTTCTGTGTGTTTTAACCCCTATGACATATTAAGAACCCGAAATCTCAGACACTTGGCTTTATATATAGATCATATTGGTTATTTTTTCTCCAAGTTTTAAACATTTTTGAGTTGATGGTTTTACCCTTAGCTATATTTGATATTACTGAATAAAATTTGGATTTCGTTTGGATTTATGCATTTATACTTTTTTTAATATAAATTATGGATTTCCTATGCTTGGGTTCTAGTGCTGCTGATGAGAAGTTACTTTCCGTTGTGGTCATACAGCTC
This sequence comes from Modiolus philippinarum, assembly GCA_002080025.1. NCBI lineage: Eukaryota > Metazoa > Mollusca > Bivalvia > Mytilida > Modiolidae > Modiolus > Modiolus philippinarum. Next base: position 11,368 of record MJUU01055975.1, read on the forward strand.
ATTACAATTATTGCAGTCGGAGTTGATATATGTGTTATGGTCTCATGTTTATTTACTTCATATCTTTTCTAATATTCCAAACACTGAAGAGACATAAGTTGTTGTCGAAATGCGCATATGCAGAAATCAAATTCCAAGTAATTTCGGCATTTCGAGAGTTTTTTCGAGTTCACACTGTGTTGTGCATGTAGTATTTGTGTTTTTTGTGGACATTAAGTGTCTTTGGTCTTCCGTCATCGGGTGATCTTGGTTTTGCCTTGTCTCTAGACTTTGATTTTTATAATCTTGTGCTTTGTTCTTTCGGTATTCTACTGCTGTTATTTAGTTTTTGTTAGCACTTGGTCGATGCCTCTGCTGGTGGGATTTTAGTCCCCGGGGTATTCACCAGCCCAGTATTCAGTACTTCGGTGCTGACCTGAAAGCCAAGTCTGTTTGTAACCTTCCAATATCTAATTTGTTGTAAATCTTGTTGAAAGCTAAGGAGAATCTCTCAGGCAAAGCTCTGTCCATAGCTGATTTTGGCTTCCTATGTGGATCATACTTCTTATTTGTTCTCTCAGATTTTTGATTTTTCATAATACCTCATTGCAGTTTGAGTTAACATCTGTGTTATGGTCTCATGTTCATTTACTGCATATCCTTTCGTAAAATAATTAGTAATAATGAGTAATACTATCGACTTAAATTATTATCCAAAATCTTTATACAACGATAAACATTTCTTTCATTAACTATTTTCCTATTAACGTTTTTATCTATTCAATTTAAAGCCTGGTTAAATACAGATATTTTTTTCTTTTTCAATGACATAAATTGTTTATATAAATTGATTGTGTTACAAATGGTGCACATATTGTTTTGAAACGCCACAGTTGTAGTTAAATTATAGATCTTAGGAGCTGAGAGTCAACAATTAAAAAAGTCTAAGATTAATTTTTGTCCAAAAATTAAAATATATCGCCCTCCCCTCCCTAAAAAAGTCAAAAAATAAATAACCGTTGTCGTCCTGTGTAAAATGTCGTGTTTTAAACATTAAAATTGGCTTCTCTTCATATACCCATCACAATCAAAACAACTGATTTTTGAAATGCATCTTGTTGTGATTGCATTACATTTTTTACCATTGAGATTTAAACAAATCTTTTATATTGAGGCGAGTTTTGTTGCATTATTATAATTCTATCACAGAGAAACTACTCAATCTATGGACTGTTTCTAGCCGGTTACCTTGTATCAGTTAGAGGATTTTTTTTATTGTGATTGGCATATGTATGAAAAAGAAAGAAAATGGGGTAAATGTCAAGGAGACAACATCCGATATCCAGGTTAAAACGACCCAAAACAAAGCATCTAGGGGTCACCGTACGGTCTTCAATACAGTGAGGAACATCGCACCATATAGCACGCCCTAAATGGCCCTAAAAAGGTAAAAAAAATGAATAAATCAATGGAAATGAACCACATCCAATAACCCAGATATCAAGAAACTAAAATTTTATAAGAAGACAAGGACAAGCCAATGACCAACATATTCCTGTTTGTGTATGTTTATTGGAGAGAGGTTCGATCAGATTAAAAGTCCCTTCAAGGTCAATGTATTTGTATCAGTGATTCAATTGTTTAAAATTCGTCATTATAGCCTCTTGTTCTTGGTTTACCGTAATCAGTGTACCTGTATATCTACAACGACGTTGTTTCACTTCATGTATTCATACCATCTTGATTTTCTGAATAAAAAATATTAACTATTTGTCATCAATAAATAAATAAATAATACCTCACATTCGTAACTTCAAACTGTCTGATACAACATATCCTTTATCTTACAGTGAAAAAAAATTACAAGTTAAGGGGGTACGAGTGTCAGAAATTTTGTAATTAGAATTAAAATGCTGACCTTTTGATTTGAAGAACTTAGCTAATAGAACATTATTAGCAAAAAATTTTTGAAAATCCATGTAAGAATTTCTGAGATATAAGACGTCAAAATTTTGGCGGGAAACAGTTCTCTCTAGAGTTTTCCTTCCATTTCCATTAGCTGTTTATATGCCTTAAAATATATGAAAATGTAATTAGAAGTTTATAAAATTTAAGACATTGCCTATTTAATGCATTTTAAAGTTACCTATGACCAAGAAAATGTGATACATGCGCAAAAAAATTTAACCTTATTTAAATGGATAAAACCCGAGGATAACTAATGCTTATGAAATCTGACACTCATACTCCCTTAATAATTTTTTTACGCATGTTGTAAATTAAAATCCTACCGAAACAAAGGATTTCAAAGAAAACTAATGAGTATTTCTATCATCACATTTATTTTTGTCAAGCAGGGTTAATTGACAAACATTGCAAAGGAGGATTCTTTTAACAAAATTGAATTAGTTGTAATGTCAAGAAGTAAAAAGACGATATTGAAATTGGAAACAATGTTATTCATTAATATCTACAGATTTACTTGAAATATTTTGGAACTTGTGTATTTTAGATAAATGCAATAACGGTATTGACAGCATCGCCACTACATTGATCTTGACATTATTTTCTTATATCAATTATAATTCAGTTGAGGGCGTATCATGAAACTGATGAAGTAATGTCAATTTAAGAATCAATGAACGAAATCAAAAAGGAAGTGTATTGCTTATTAGTATTTATTCCAGTAGTAACGCGAAGCCGAGAGCAGTCTAACAATTTACAAAAATTAAAACAAATTTAAATTTCTTGATAGTACATATATATCATCCATGCAAATTATCAAATATATCACTTGTTTTGGGATGTACCTAGGTACAATTTAACAATGGCATTGTATGTCCTTTTTGTAGAATACATGAAGAGACACTGAAACATTTATTCGTTGATTGTCCAATAATGTCTGATTTGTTAGAACAACTGTCTAGATTATTAAGACCACATTTTGTTGATTTGTCTTTAAAAAAATATCAAGTATTATTGGGACATACAAATAATGTTTTTAAATCTCGGTTAATTATATTTTTAAATGGAAGTTAAAAAATATATACCAAATATTAGGGGATAGATATGTTAAATCAAGAAGTATCAATCTCTTTAGGAATTTGTTGCAAAGAAATTAATTGTTTGGTTTCATAAAGAAAGTTTTGGGTTCCAATAAATCAAAATTTTACTTTGTTTAACCAGAATAATACATTTTTTTTCTTTGATTATGGCATGAATTCAAAGTAACATGCAACTGTGTAAATATTATGAAAAAGTACTTAATGTACATTATGTTTATACCAAGTATGTAAATGTGAGTATATGGGTCTCTATGAGAGGAATGAAAGAGTTTTAGATTAAATTATTGATATTTTATTCTTTAAAAATAGAGAAAACTGTATAGAGTCAGTTGAATTCAATTAAACCTTAAGAAACCCAAGTCAGATTGTAGTGTAGAGGGTAATGTAAAATCCTTACTATCTAAAAAAAGAAAATAAAAATGAAAAAAGTACAATTTAATGGATAAATGAAGTACGACATAACTACGATATAATCTTAAATGGGTAGGAAGGGGGCGAAACAATGTTTAAATTAGAAGTCAAACATTTAGCCTAATATTGACTATTGGATATTTCACCGATTTCCTTTACAGCAATGACATATACAATATATGTACATTGTCGGAAAATATAAAATTTATATGACGAGCTTTAGAAACAGGTAGAAATGCGAGGTTTACCGAGCATTTCTCGCCTGTTTCGCAGCGAGTTCAAATAAATTTTATATTTCCGACAATGTACGTATATTGTTTTTATCCTGCAATCATTTAAACCCTATTTAAAAATGCATTTTCTTTTCGAAGCGGGACCAGGAAGACAGTAAACAACTTCGGCCATTTTGGTATAATCCCTGACGTCATAAGAGAATTTACACTGTGACGTCAAAGTATTCGAAGTTTTCAAATCAATCGTCTGTCTTTTCTTCGTTCAAAATCGCGGACCGGTTACCAGTCTACCCTACGAATACGAAAAAAAATATTCGTAGGGTCGTATTCGTCTAGTAAATACCACCATTGCAGGATAAACCAAAATACATGTTACTCGAAATCTAAGTCAAGATCGAATACAATGTTAGGAAATCCTTTATCCGGCATCCGAATTTCAGGTTTAAAGGTCTTGCTTCTGATGCTTTCTATCTCCCATGTTAGAGAATAGTGGATTCTAACAAAAAAGATAAAAGAACAGAATCAAACAGACAAAAACTCCTTAAGAGGGTTACCTTCTGATTACAAACTGAATAGTTAGAAAAATTGAGCAATGGCAGAGATTAAATTGAATTTTGAATTCTCAATGAAGGTCCTTTGTAATAATGAGTTTGATATTTGTTATTACTATCTATTTTCAATGATACAAAATACTTTCATTAACCTCTTTACTTACAATGTTAACAGATAAGAAAACACTTATATCTATTCAATTTCAGGCCTGGTTTAATTCAGAGATTAATTTCTTTTTCAGTGTCATCAGTTAACTGCATTAATTGAGTTTGAAACAAATGGGTTCGACATAATGTATTACAGCTCCACAGCTGTTATTAAATTATTCACCTCAGGATCGCAACTGAAAGTCAGTAATTAAAAAATTAAGATTAATCTTTATCAAAGTATTAAAAAAGGACCAATAACAAAATATTCACGATCAGTTGTCTTTTTTTTGTCTTGTATTTTTTTTTCAAATACATCTTGTTGCGAGTGATTAGATTTGTTTACTATGGAATATTAAATAGTCACTGTAATATGTTGAGGAGAGAACTGTCTCATTAGGACAATAAATATCAAAACAGCCCATCAAGTACCTCTAATTTTGTAATACCTAAGAATCAACATCATTTTTATAACGCTATCTAAGATTGGAACTCACATTTTGATTCAATCAAATCGATCACCAACATAAACTCGATCTAAAAAGGAAGTGAAATGTCACTTACTACTGATTTCACATTTACTCCCATAGTGACTCTACCTTAAAGACTAACTGCACTACCATTATATATTGACCTTAGAAATATTTAAATAAATCAAATTACGTTTATACTTATTTTGAAGGACCCTATTGGAAATAAACCGGAGAGTTATCCTTGTTAGACGAGATCAACATAAGTTTTTATAGTGATGATATATTTTCAAGGTCAAAAATTAGTATGTTTATAAATTATATGAAATTTGGAATCACAATCTTAACATGTTGATTTTTAACCTAAATGTATTTTACCTTTTTTCCTTTTGTGAGCTCTCATTTACACAGGTAGCTGTGACAAGCCATTCGCCCTGTACTTGTCGGGAAAAATGTTGTTATTTACATGGATGTTTGACATGTTGGGTGGGAGCAAAACTCCCCTATCATCTATGCATTTTAGCTGGGAGTAAATAATAAACTAGTTCGTTGGTCGCCATTTATCTGTACATGTATAAAGTCGCTGTTTCACTACATATATTCTTACCTTTTGATTTTCTGAATAATATTGCTTACGAACAAACAGCTAAAAGGATATTGCACATTCACTACCTTAAGCAATTGCAACAAAACAATTTTATTCTGCGTTGAAAGACATTACAAGTAAATAATTTCTTTTGTTGACGCATGTTGTAAATTAAAATCTTACGAAAACAAAGGATTACAGAGAAAATCTAATGAGTTTTTCTGTGGTACCACATTTATTTTTGTCAAGCAGGGTTCACTGACATACATGTTTTGACACGGTAAAACAGGATCATTGTTTCAAAATTGAATTAGTTTTAATGCCAGTATCGGCAATACAATAAAACAAATAAGAGTAATAAAAAGACATAACAACGAATAGAAACCAATAGAAACAATTGAATTTCAAGTAAAAGGATGTTCCTGTCAAAGTAAATAACTTAATGAATACACTTCATTTTCTTTTCGAGAATCAAATTCTGCCACTTGTTTTTGTAAGAGAAAATATCAACTCTTTAGATACTAAGTTGAAATGCGTGGTTTCTGTTATTTAAATTTACTTTTTACTGTATTTGAAAAGTTGAATATTTAAATCGTCACTTTACGGTACTGTAAATGTTGATTTTTGTAATATATATCGTCACTTTACTGTACTAACATTGTTGATTTATGTTATAATTGTCACTCTACTGCACTGGAATTGTTGATTGTTGTTATCCAATTTGTCACATTAGTATATTGGCATGGTTTGTTTAACATCACCTTAGTATTTTATGAACATAGTCGGCCTCTGTAATCTGAATCTTCGTTTAAGTATATATAGTAATGGATGATTTCCGTTAAGATGAGAGTTACTTGAGTGTCTTGCAAGTCGCTTTAATATATTGGTATGGTTGGTTTTTTTTCTACTTTACTGTGCTGGAATTGTCGGTTTCTGTTGTACATATTGTCTGATTGATTTATTTACACGATTGGTTTCTGTTATATAAACTTTCCTTTAACGATTTCATGAAACCTATTTTAATTAATATAATGAAGTGGTAAAATGAAACATATTGCTCCGTGTACCTTTAATGGAGATACAAGACACCCAAAATTTAGCGGGAAGGAATGGGTTCATCCGGGTTTTAGGTTCATTTAACATGAGGACTATTTTTTGTCTAAATGCTAGGAAGTTATCCCAAGAATGATATGAAAACTTGTTAGATGTATCAATTTGACCAATAGATTGATTGATTGATTAGTTAGAGTTTAACGTCCAATGAGCAATATTTCAGCTATATCAGGACGAGAACAAGTTAATCAATTCAAAACAAATTGTAAGTAAAAGAAGAAAGAAATAAAGGTGGAAGGGACAACCGGGGCAACGACTTTTGATTGCCACTGGAAAAGGGGAGAAATGGGTAGGGGCAGGAAATTTAGCCTTCTATACGACACCCAGTGCGTCTGCTCTCTTTAGAGAAAAGAATATCCCAATGAAAAAAAAGGTTAGGGTTAGTGTGCAAATTTTTAAGCCATTGAAAAGGAGAAAACCAGAGACGTTCCGAAATCTGACAAAAACAATGTGATGAGTTAGCCACCTTAATATTTCTGGAATTGTTGATAGCTGGAACATAATATTGTTCCTTGGGTGGTTTTTTGAATCTGTATCGTCACTTTAGTATAGACCTAACGCGTCACTTGGATATCTTACACGTCACTTTCAAATATCGGAATGTCTAATTCGTCAAGATATGGTTGGTTTTAGATCGGAACCGTAGCTCGTGGGAGTCTTTTAAACAATGTCAATATTGAATATCCTCAAAATAAGAAATATAAAAAGGGCAAACTGTTCGGTAATTTTGTTGTCACTACCTCTCCCCTTTTCAAAGTTGATTAATGTAGGTATTTTTTATATAACCACTATAGAAAGTTACAATGGATTATGCTCATTGCCACTCAGAAAAACTTAAGCCGAAGACATTTCGAATCTTCTGGACAGTAATATCGGTATAACTGCCATACATTTTACATGAACATGTAATCCAAAACTATTTTAGGATTTTAATTTCCGTGGCGGATCCAGCCTTCAAAAAAGGGGGTTTGAATGAGGTCCCAGAACAAAAGGGTGTTCCACTCATTTTTTACCATTTTTGCAAAATTTTACCTATATCCTGCACGAAATTACAAATTTTCCACAGAAAGGAGAGTTCCAACATCCGGGCACCTCCCCAGAATCCGCCAATGACCTGATATGGAGTCTTTGTGTTAGAATACAATTAACATTACCTTACTCAAATAAAAAAGAGAGTGTTTTCTTGAGGTACATGTATTAACTATATTACAGCTATAATCATGAAATATTGTAAATTGGTTTCATCGTCTATTCTTACATTTTTTACAAAGTCTCTCTCCTCTTAGAATTGTTATTACCTCCTTTTTCAATCAGTAAATTGTGATCGCTTATTCTATATTTTGTAATTAGTTTTCTATATTCAACATTTTCATAATTTAATCCAGATGTTGGAATTTTTTAATAGATAATATTTTTGTCGAATTTGGAGGACGTGTTTTTCAACAGACAATCGGGATTCCCATTGGAACTAACTGCGCGCCACTTTTAGCTGATCTCTTCCTTTTTTCGTATGAGACGAAGTTTTTACAAGGGTTTACACAGAGAAAACAAAAATATTTAGCCCAGCAGTCCTTTAATTTCAGCTTCCGCTACATAGACGATGTACTTTCTCTTCATTATCCAAAATGCAAGGAATATTTACACCAGATCTACCCCAATGAGCTTGAAATTAAAGAGACTACCGATACACCTACTTCAGCTTCGTATTTAGATCTTTTAATTTACATTGACGAAAATGGACGTTTGAAATCTAAGCTGTATGACAAAAGTGATGCTTTTAACTTCCCAATTGTGAATTTTCCTTTTTAGAGCAGCAATATACCTACCTCTCCAGCCTATGGAGTTTACATTTCACAGTTGATTCGTTACTGTCGGGCATGCAGTTTATACAGTGACTTTTTAGTTAGAGCAAACACACTGTCCCAAAAGCTGCCTAGTCAGGGATTTGTTCAGCCTTTGTTACTTTCATCCCTTCAGAAATTCTATGGCCGTTACCATGACATTATTGACAGATATGACTTGTCTGTGTCCCAAATGGAAACGGACATTTTCAGCTAGATTTCACGTCTTCACGGATTTGACATAATCGGATTTGACTCAACCCTAGATTGACTCACTGATAGCGTGACGGGTGCCGCTAGCGGAGCAGGACATGCTTACCCTTCCGGAGCACCTGATGTCACTCCCGGTTTTCATAGGAGTTCACACTATGAGTGCCTTAGTTCTTAATGTTATCTTTTTATTTCCGTGCATTGTAGCTGTCTCACGTCCTTGTTTTGTCTTTGCTTTTATCTGTTACCGTTTTTGCCATGTCTTTTGACTTTGATTTTTGTAGTCATCACTTCCCTTGTTCCTTCAGTATTCTACTGCCGTTGTTATCCTCTTTAGATATTATGTATAATGATTTTGAATTTACAATACATCTGTTAGATAACGAGTGAACATTCTTAATCCGTGAAAAAGACTGAAAGATTAACTTGTCAGATCGTCATGTCATTCAATAGCAAAACATTTACAATACACTTGAACCATGTACACATTTTAAAGCTGTTTAATGCCTTGGATTAGTTTACTCGATATGTTGCTTGGTGTTGTTCATTCTTTAATTTTGTCATTTTTTAAATCAATTCTGCAAAAAAATATTCACTATTTTTGTTATGATTTGTCATTATTTACAATTTATAGATTGCAAACCAACAGCCGTTTTATCTTATTGATTTACATTTTGAAAATTAAGGTTAATGGGAAAGGTCTCCTCTCAACATTTGACAAGAATTACAAAATTAATAAATGAAAAAGGCACACACCTACTGACTTAGAATTCTGTATTTATTCTGATTTCGTTTTCTGTGTTATGCTTAACGTTTTGCTTTTTTTCCATTAATTGTTTGTTTTTGTTTTTTGGTTTTTTTTCTTGTTTGTTTGTTTGTTTGGTATTTTTTGTTTTTGTTTTTTTTTATTAATTGCTTGTTTTTGTTTTGTTCTTTTTCTCTTTTCTTTTGTTTTATTTTCCTTGTTGGATTGTATCGCCTGGACACAAAGTGTAGGGGCGACATATAGAGATCACATTGGTAGTGTTGTCCTTCAAACTTTTTCGCAACACTTTTCTCAACAAGTACAAATATCAAAAACTTGAAATTTTGTATGTGACCTCAGTATAAGGTTCCAAAGTGTTCTTATCGAATTGAGGTCTGTTGAACCTAACTTCCTGTTTACCAATTTGGAATAATTTTCACAAATATTGTATATAGTTCATATTTGATGGGAAAATTTTAATTATAAAAATTCATCTTTTGTAATAAAATGTTGTTTCTGGAATGGGTTTTTCAATACACTCAACCCTAATATTGCAAAATGGTACAAAATTCCATAGATTACTAGCAAATAAGTTGTCAGCAGACATCTATGCACGACTGAGTCACTTATAGTCTTCAACTACATGGCCAAAACCAATCTGAAGAATGGCAAATAATCATAGAACGATTTGTTCACTTTCCGGTTTGATACAAAACAAAACGACTTGTGCAAAACAGGAAATAAAAAGCATATAGAATATAATTAGTGTACGTAATTACAGTTTACATATGTCTCCTCATGAAACAGAAAAAAAACATTATAATAATGCTGATAACATATAAAAAAAATCTTGTAAAAAACAAAAATTGAATATAATTATTACTATCTAATGTTTCTTTGCAGGCGTCATTACTGGTAATGCATTCGGTGCTGCTCGTCCTGATTGTAATTGGTAATTTATGTGTCTTATCAGCAATAGCGATATCCCGTCAGGGAAGGAAAACCCGGATGAACTTCTTCATAATGCATCTAGCAATCGCAGGTAAATATTATTTCTCTAATTTTTATCCAGTTTTCACACTCCCTGAACGGTGGTGAAACATTTGTTCTCCTCTCTAGAGAGGAGAACAAGTTTCGTGACATTTCCCGCCAAATTTATTCGGAATACAATCCTCGGTGTTTTTCGTCCAGTCATTAAGGAAACAGTTTCCACAACTTAAACACGTTAATTATGAAATTTCTCACATCTCGTTAAATAAATTTTCAAATGTTTAAAAGCTCGGGAAGCCTCGCTTTCAAACATTTGCAAAATTTATTTAACTCGATGTGAGAAATTTCATAATCAACTAGTTCTCGTTATGGAAACTATATATAAACACGCTTGAGGGGGTGAATATGTAAGCCAAAATCCTTTCCGGTCAAAATTATTTCCGGGGGATAATATTTTCTATTATATAATATCCCTCGGAAATTATATAATCATAAAATTTTCTCCGTAGTCATTTAAAATTTTCCTAAACATGTACATAATATAATATCCGGCGATTNAATATTGTTCACCTCTGGTTGAAGACGCTCAGGCGACATAAAGATGTAGACAGGAATAAAAGCACTGTCCTTGATAAACTGGAGTTTTTCTGTGTATGGTGTGCGTTTTTGTCACATGTACATTCACTCCATATCCTATCATATTTTTCTACAACATAGCAGAAAATGATCTTATCTTTAAAATGACGTCTATCCCTTATCCATTCGAATGTCATTTTACGTAATCACATAAATTTCTGGTCACTTTAGCTAATAAGATGCAAGAAATGTTCGAATTATTATGCATGGCTTGATTTGCGTCAATTACATAAAAATGCCAAAAATACTAGCTATATGGCATATACTGGTTGCAAGTAAAATTGTCTTATTAGATAGGAATTATTGTGTAATTGAAGGCACTATGACTGGATTCTTGACCTAATTAATACATGTTTACAAATAACTAAATACCGAATGTAACTGTTAATTTATTCTCTGCATATGCGCATTTCGACAATAATGTCTCTTCAACGCAGATAAAATCTAAACGTTTGGAAGACCATAAAGACCATAGACCTTAAGATGTTAAACTGATAGAGACCAAATAACCAACACACATGTACAAAGTATTCATTAACATGAAGTGCACCATAACTTTTCCAACATGGCAAATATTTTCAATTGACGAAAAACAGTAGAAATAGATTAAATAAACATCACCGTTAGATCAGTGATAAATTAATTAGTGTTCCCATCCGTCTATAAATGTACTGATACAGGACCTTTTTTTAGGTGACAAACAATTAAATCGAAAGTCCTGCATCGACTGCTGTATTTAAGCAGACGGACGAAGTGTCCGGTAGTGGGAATATAACAAGTCTTGTAATATTGGTATATGTATCTTTATACCGTTTTCTAAGGCCATATATCAACAGAGTTCCAACAATGGTCCATGAATAAAAATCGATAACAAGACCCTGGTACTGTAAAACACATGACAATATCTAAATGCCCAGAGTATTGTAATATTTATTTAAGCGGTGTATGTTCGAATATACCAGTTTTACACTTTTTGAAAAACGATGGTTTTGTTTGAGATAACAACATCTCGCACTGACAAAGACTCACTCGGGTAATCTGCATTCATTTACACATTTAAGAAAGGAATGGAAAGGCAATTACGGAACGTTCTTATTAAGAAACATCAGAATTGGAAGACTTTCAAATTTGCTTGGTATGTCTTCCTACGTCAAGACTTAAGATTCATATTGACTGATAGTTTTTCAGAGAAACATTACTAAAAAAGTGAAAATCTCGAATAACATCTGTAATAGAGTCTGCAAGTCTCGTTCTATTTTCACTTTCACTATCCGGAAACTTTTGACGTTACTATGCAAAACGCGCATTAAATACGTCAACCGATTTCACTTCCGGGACATTTTAAGCAATGTCACAAAGTCTGGATCGATTAGACTCTTTACATTGGGATATCTACCATAGCTGGAAGAGTGTGGTTGAAAGAGACTACGTGTCTCCAAGAAAATCGCTATTTCATTTAATTTCTACCTAAGTTAAGGTTATAAAGGTCATAATTCATTAATGTAAAAAATATTCTGGTTAATTGAAAATGAATCCGATGGTTAATTTGAACTGCAAATCGAAAACCCAACTATTCCACCATAGTACTACATAAGTAACGATACCCGGGAACAACGTTTCTCATTCATTCTTGTTGGTCATGTGACGAGACTTAAAGGCCCTATTTAAATCTGATCGCTTGTGCACCTTCTTCATATAATATGTACTATAAATCTTCCTTTAAGAATAAATGAATTGTTTTGCTACTATCAATGACGAAATTGATTACAAAAATATCATCAACTCTGCAATATTCTGTATACAGATAACATAACAACAATTTAAACTATTTATATGATTGCATTGTTTTTAATTTGTTTTGATTTGCAGATTTGAGTGTAGGATTATTTTATGTTGCCCTGGAGATAGCTATGGTCGTTTCAGAACACAGGTGGTTTGCAGGAATCGCTATCTGTAAAATGCTCAAATTTTCACAGGTAAACTTTTCAAACATGGTATAATATTGTAAAAAATATTTAATTGTGTTGTTTGTTTGAAATAAAAGTACACATGTTGCGAATGAACGTTTTAAATATCACTTTTCCAGTATTACTGAATTGATATGATCCGATTGGTCATGGTTTAATTATATATGGAGTTTTCGTTTTAAACTGTCCAAATAGACATAGAAAATGAAGCCACGCCCACTCTGCTCAATAAATTTTAGTAATATGTTCTATATAATTTCAAGCTAGCATATTAGGGATGCTCCTATTTAAAGCCCGGAATTCGGGATGAAAATATTCTTTAGTCACCGGAAATCGGGATATGGATGTATGAATCTAACAGGATTGTCAGAATTTTTTTTCTGAAACAGGTATATGAAGTAAAATTGAACAAGCAATATGGGAGTCAATTTACACACCAAGTATCAGGCTTTGAATAAAACAGTAAAGGGGTTCAAGATAAAATTTTCGAAGACAATTTTTCGAGATCAGGAATATGTACAAAAAATAGTTTCGAGAATATATTAGTTGCTGATTTGAACGACAGGAAATACGAGAAAACGTAATGAGACCTCCTTTTTACTACCTTACAACTCTTGTCATTTTATCGAATATTGTATCCTTACGACAGATGTCATAGATGCTGGTCACATTAAAACTAAAGGCGATCGGTCAAAACACAAAGATTAAACAATATTAACAGAACGTCATGTGACGTCAAATGAACCTGTCAAATCACACGAGCAATATCACAAAATTATTATCCTCAACAGAATAGAATTAATAGTATACAAGTACACTGTAGGTCTTTTGCAGAGGTCGATATGAGTTTTTTATAGACCTAAAAATTAATATTGACCGACGCCGGAGGCAGAGGTTAATATTGGGATTTTTAGGTCTATTAAGATACAAAAGACCATAATTGTTTTATTACATAATAATAACATTTGCATCATCTTACTTGGTAATTGTAAGGGTTTTCAACGATTTTTTTTTTCAGCATAACATATCTTGTAAAATTGTCAATGGGTAGTTGTACATTTGTACTTACTTTTCAGTGTGCTTTCCGATCTCTCCATAAAAAGATTCATGCATCAAGAAGCTATCAGTGCATTATTTCAGGTTCATGACATTTTTATTTGATTTATATATATGTACAAAAACAACATGTAATATGTACTGTACATGAAGCATGTAAAGAAAATCAATCGATTCTGCAACATATACAAGTATCCCCCCAGAGTTTAGATTTTTTCATGTTATAAATAAATCATGAGAATTAGAAATTCCATCCTTTTAGTAAAACCAACCTTGCGTTACTCAGTCTGAAATTCCTGTGATAAGACAAGAAGAAATTTGCAAAACTACTAAAACACATACCTCGACTGTGTATCGCTTAGTTTCGATCACCTTCCGGGTATTTGTAAATAGCAGCCTACTTGTTGTAAAATGCTTCTAATGTGAATAGATAACCACAAACGTCTCCTGCTTGCCCAACGCAATTTTCTTCCTTCGATATTTGGTTTCCCGAACATACTTATAATACGGCAATTCTAATTGGCCGAAAGTCGCGTGACCACATGTAATTCTGTTTTTCATTGGCTATTTAAAACGGCGAGTCAATATCGTTTTTAAGCAGACCTGAGAAGTGAAAGTAAAAGCGAGTCAATTCGATTTTTAATTGAATATCATGTGACAGGTTTCATCCAATAAAATAAAACTATTATAATCATTATATAATAAAATTAAATATTCAATTATAGGTAATGGTAATGTATGCATCAACATATATGATAGTATCTTTGAGTATAGATAGATTTGATGCAATAGCCCGTCCAATGAAGTTTTTAAGAAAAGGTAATTTTTCAAATTGTAGAAAATATATCTGTTTTATTGAGACTTAACACTAGTATCAGGAAAAAAATACAAACTTCAGCTATTATATTTTAATCACGAAATAGAAAAATGGCACATGACTTCAAATTAAGAAAATGGTAGGATAAGCTATCAATAGTGGATAATGAAAAAAGCACACAGAAAAGATCTTAAAATGGTCAAGGAAATGAAGACATCAAATTGGTTCCCATAATTTAGATTCTAGGTCCTTTCTCAATCACAATGAAATATGGAGTAATTGCACATGAGACAAAGTCTTCACAAATGCATGTTGAAATCAAGCAATGAAACCACGCATTTATTGTTGATCTTTATTTTGACTATACATTCCAAATTATAATATCAATGCACCACCAAATACAAATCATGCTAAAAAACGATATGAAACATCTTGAACCCTATCAATATAAATGAAATTATCTAGTGTCGGTTCAACTTTATGCTGAACAAAAATTGGAAAATTATAAAACAAGGCAGAGTAACAAAATAACAATAATGAAGTAAAAAATATGGCTTCAAATGAAAAAAAAATGGCAAAAGTTGAAAAGTCATTTTTAGAAACTTGCAATATCGAAATTTAAAAAGTTTTTGTTTGAAACAAAACAGTATCTGTTTCAGTCTTGCATAGCTCTGTCCTTAACTGATTTTGGCTTTTCTATTTAGATCTTATTGGTTATTTCTTCTCTATTAGCTTTAACACAGATTTCTGTTGTTTAATTTCTGAATGTTTTAATTTTATTTGTACTGAAGAGATATACGTTGTCGAATTGGCCTGATACAGAATCTAAATATACAATGACTTCGTTATTTTGTTATTGAAATACATGTACACAATGTACTATGAGTACAGTTGGAATACTCATCAACGTAATATGAATATAGTTCAGATACTTCTAAATTGTCTATGTCTATAGCTGAAATACGCCTCATAATGAACGGTTATGTCATGATAAGGAGGGGGTATTTGCAAAAAAAAAGTCGCAGGTCGGTAAAATGTCCCCAGCCAGAAAATGTAATGACTATTAACCAATCAGATTATAACTTACTTATATAAGGTATAATTATACTATAAATATAGCCTAAAGACTCCTCATTTTATTTTAATCACAATTCATGCACAATCGAATACTCCTGAATGTTATATGTACACAGATGAAATATAACCCCAAATTTTAAAATAAATAACTATATATAAATATTGCAAATTATATAACAAAATGGAATTTATTTTTTTAATGAAGTTCAGTGTAGAATAAAATTCGGGAACAATGTAAACACCACCTTATAATTTCCTATAAAGAATAATCATTTTCAGTATGCATGAAATTATGTTTTTATTTTCATAATTATATGCCGGTTCTTTTGGATAGGACGAATAAGTTTTCTTACATTTAAATACCATATAATATCTATGTCTGTAATGTCTTAATTTTTTTTTCATTTGGCTATTGTATTAATATTTTTTGCTGTTTTGACAAGGAATCGATTGAGTTGAAATATAAACATTATTTATAGTCGAGTTATTCACATTGTTCAATTTGAAAATATATAAATGTGGTTTCCACCTGATTTGTCTTTTTATCTCAGGGACTTCGCCCCTTGACAACTCGGTTCGATAATTTTTTTTTACCAACAAGTCTTATAGACTTCTTATTGTCTTTTTGATATTACTGATTATTCGGATTTCGTTTGGTTTAATGCATTTTAAGCCATTTGTTAAAATTGTGGATTTCCTATATTTGGGTTCTAGTGCTGCTGATGAGGAATTAATTTCCGAAATGGCCATATAGCCCATAAAAATTATTGCAGTTGGAGTTAAAACATGTGTTATGGTCTAATTTTCATTTACTCCATATCCTTTCGTAAAATATTCTTTAATTTTATGTTTGCAGCCTTCAGAGCTAAGCTCTTGGTTTGTGTGTCTTGGTTGATGGCAGCTCTGTTTTCCATTCCATCCTTAGTATTGTTTGAAACCATACCAGTGCCTGCACTAAAAAATGACACGATGTGTAAAATTCACTTTGAAGAGGAATGGATGTGGCAGGTTTGTTTAACGTTGGAGATATTCTTCTCCAATTTGATTTTATCTGTTTTCAATAATATTGAAAGTTGAGAAAGTACAGTGATAGCCTTGATTGTTCATATATTTCTTATATGAGAATTATTAATACATATCGGTTCAATTTCACAGGAAAACCTAGCAATATAGAAAAATACCGAAAATTTTCTAAACGACAATGTTTAGAACGCTGCTACCATATGAAAGTTAAAAGAGAGGAAACTTGGAACGTTAGATGGTTGAGAGAATAAATAATGATGCCGGTGTCATTTTTCCTCGACGAGTACACCTGCATCCACTGTTAACTTGTTTGTATATACCTATAGTAAGGTTGCATTGAAGAAGTTTTTTACTTTCTCTGAAGGTTTCACCAAAGTGGATTGAAAAACATTGGGTATAATAGGATCCCCCAGAATAATGGTTTGAAAGTTGTGTGGTCAATCAGATATAAAAAGACGTCTTTATTGGTAGTCCGATGTTAGATTGTATAATGTCGTGATTTTTTTAAGCGGAGTGCAAAGCCTTTTTAATGACCTTGCCACGATAACTTCGCTTGTGGAAGACAAAAACATCGTTTTGTTACACTGCGTTTTGAAATCTCGTCCATCAACGTAAATACGACACATTCTTAATGAATAAGGAAAAGAACGAATAACCAAAAAAAATAACTTTAGTAATAACTTGCGTTAAGGTGTTGTTCCGAACAGATCGTTGAGAAAGCCTTGGTACAGTTCGTGTAGTCTGGACAAAAGGCCATTATGTTCGAGCAACATATTTTCTAAAAAGTTTCTTACGCATAAACAAAATAAACTAGATTATATCTTATTACCAATTTCGACACCTAACTGGCTGTAAATCTAATACTTAATTTAAATGGAGATCTTCATGTTTAGAATAATATGAGTGCGTCTGAGAATACAAAAGTGTTAAAAAAAGGTGCTGTGCTGTTTAAATAACATCACTGGTATGCAAAAGTGTAATTTTGAAATTAAATAGGAAAAATGAAAGGATACGGAGTGGATGTACATGTATCTGAAATGTATTAAACTTATTTTTTCAACCATTAATAGAAAATGCCTTGAAGAAAATTTGAAACTGAAATATGTGGGCCAATTGTTTCTGAAAATGCTATGATATCCGATGTTTTTCAGTTTTATTTCTATACAGCCTTCAGAGAAGGTACTTAAATGCGTGGCCAGTCACTTGGTACAAGCAGTTTAAGGGGCGGCAAAAGCACGAAGTATGGAGGTTTCAGTAGCAGAAGTGGAGGTATAGGATTATATGATCGACTTTTCCGGAGACAAATGAAATCAAATTGTACTATACGAAGTTTTAATGGTTTCATCTGCATGACGGAAAATAAAGTGTATGCCATAAAGTATAAATAATTCACGTCGGAGAAAGAAGCCACCGATCTGTTGACACGTTCGTTGAACATTTTCGACTCGTCGGCATTATTTGTTTATGCCTACTTTAAAGTTAACTCTATTACCAGGTGGCCGTTCTCACTAACGCCAGAAGAACGGAAGATATCATTAACAATTTATCAACCTTTGCTAGATCAGCTCTGACCAATAAGACACAAATGTTAAAAAAAACATTTCACTCGTTATTAGTCAATTGTTTTTTTTCCATAAAATTCTTTTTACCCTATACATTATTTTTATTATTTTTGTTTTTGATTAAATCCAAATTAATACCTAAGCAAGAGCCAAAAATCTTATATTTATCATGGCAATATAAGAATTACAGACAGAGAACGTAAATGACGCTGACGTAAAAAAAACAGTACATAAAACAAACGTATTTAGTGTATATGATATATTGTATTTCTACTTTGTATTTTCATGTTCACCTTTATTTAAGTGGTACGGAGAATTTAGAGGGATAAATATTGTTAAATCTAAAATATATTTGCAGACGATTTGTTTCACTTCGGGACGGTTATTAGTTTGGATGTGTACGAATATGCAATGATCTTTTTGTTTGCAATTGAGAAAAAAAAACAGAATCGAAATAATGGGTCCTATTGTGTTTTATTTTGAATATTGTTTGAATTGTTTTCAATTTTTCTGTTTTTGGTAATTAACCTTTACAATGGCTAATGCTATGACTTTATGCATTACTGATTGCAGTGTCGCTAGCTGAGCATTAAATGCTAACCCTTCTGAAGCACATGATGCCGGTTTTCATGGGAGTTCACACTATAGACCCTTTCACGATAACTGCGGTCCTGAATTTTGCACATTCGCTCAAATGCCTTTGAGTGAGTAAAATGCAACGTCATAATATATATGTGACGTCATGATTAATTGTCCTACGACGTCAGTTTTGTGGGAACTGTTTTTATTTTCCACTTAAAGTCAGAGGAACGCAGTTATCTGAAAGGGTCTATTAGTGCCTTTGTTCTGAATGTCGTCTATTTATTTCCCTGTCTATCGGTTGTCTCAATTTCCTTATTTGTGTCTTTCATTTTTCTGCTTTTTCATTTTTCGTGTCTCTGAATTTTGATTTTTGTAATTTTTACCTTCCTTGCTCCTTCGGTATTCTAATACCGTTGTTTGGTAAGAATAACACATTACTATGTTTCAAATACTGAGACATTTTTCTGTTTGACATTTTTATCCGTGTACATCAATACTGTTAAAATACCGAAATATTTTCTGTTTTTTTAGTCTTCTCAATGTATATGTAAAAATGCTTTAAATTTTCTGGAAAATTATGTATTCTCTTTGATAAAAAAGAACAATGAAAATAATTAGATCGTTCCCGGAATAGGAAGTAAGCAGCACTATCCCGACAGGAAATCAATCGGAGAAAAAGATCAATTACACATTCATGAAAACACTAAATTACTTCTGATTTGTTTGACTAGAAAAAAGGGTATCCGTCATTTATCTAATCAAAGCTGTGGTAATCAAGGAACTCTTTGATATAGCAACATTTCAATTAGATCTATTTGTAGTTGTTCTATAGAATGCAATATAATGATGCACATTTTTTGCTAATTGACCATGAAAAGGGGTTTACCAATTAAATAACATATTACGTCGCAGAATTATGAAATTATTTTTTCACCCAAAGATGATAATCGCATTTGTTTTAAAGGTGGCTTAATCCTGATGTTGATGCCAAGGATTTCTTGAAAAGATGTTTTAATTGATTTAGTATTGTAGTAAAATTAAATATATAGGTCTGTTACGGCACATATTGTCACCGGCGCAATATCTGCAGACCCAGGCCCGTGTGTCTTACGGAGGTACAAGACACTAATTGGAAAAAAGTCTTGTAAAATCACTTGTGATTTATGTAATGTCAATAGTAATACAGTGTCTTCAACATTAATTCGTGGATTATTAAATAAATTGCATCTTACTAAATATATTATTTAAGCCACTCTCCTCATCAATTGCAAAGATTATTGATTTTAATGCAATAAATCAAATAATCAACTAGATTTCGTTGTAGACCCTACATGTATATGTTACTGATTGCTGTTTTTGTACTCAATATTAAGGATCTTTAATACTAACTGGATTGGTGTCGTTGTCAAATTCTCGGACTTTTTTCCTTTTTTTTTAGGAAACCTTATAATTTTTTACACAGGGAGTCAGCATTTTATTTTCATAATTTAATTGTATAAACCTTTATGAACATTCGGCGGAAATCTCATTAATCCTATTATTCTATCACATTCATTCATAGTCAAACCTTACTTTTGTTAAACCTGTGAAAAGTGAGGGGTTCAGCTTTACGCCAAATGTTTCATTACTTCGATTTCAAAAACGAGATCATTGACCCTTTATATTTTTTTCGGTTAGACAACCTCTTGTTCAATTTTCTAACAAGCAAAAAAAACTCATTTATCTGAAATAATATTTATTTCAAATTTTGACGCAAGCCTCCTCATTTCATATTATACGCCATCCTGAAAGCTTAAATTTAATATTTTCAGCCTTACATCACAATGGTGTTTCTTGCCTGTTTTCTGGTACCAGCAATGATTATAGCTGTCTGTTATAGCATGATGGCTTTAATTATCTGGAAGAAAAGTAAAGCTTTAGAAGAGGGATCAGATGCCATGTGTAATCTCAATGACGGACAAGGTTCGATTTTTCACTCTTTGTTTGGTATGCTATCATTAGTTTCTTCATTTCAGTTCAGAAATACAGAAATAAATGCGATTATTCGTTAGCCTGATGTTTAGATGATTGCAAGATCGTAACATTAATTAATGCGTATTAGAATAGTTCAATGAAAAACATTTGATTTGGCGAAAAAACAAATAGCATAATTATACAGTCAAGATAACAGTTAACAGCTACAATGACCGGAAACTACAATCACATGCCACAATCCACAGGGGAACAGCACCAGAAAAACACAAAACACAAAAAACACAAAACAGACTAGTGACAAACGTAAATAACGATAGAAACTCGGGATAGCCGGACTTCGTACCGGCACTAGCAAAAGCTTTTTTTCTAAAGATTATCAAAATAATATGTCAGTCGAGTACAAAATTACAAAATTAGTACAAGAACAACTTAACATTGCATTTTAGTTTTCGCAAAGGTGCGCGTGGCGGTTGTATAATTACAGAACTGCAAATTATAAATTATCGCATTTATTTCTGAATTAAATTATATTCTTATCTTTTTTAACCATAAGTTATTTATCATTAATAGCTAAGTGTTTTCTTTAACCCAACTGTTTTATTACAACTGTAGTGCTTTAGTTGTAAAATTCAGTTTTTAATACTGAGAGAAAATAGAGCATCGAAAATTCCAACGTCATCTTTCTTTTCTAATGTACACTCTGTTAGAAGAATTTTAAGTCTGAAATACAATGAGCCGATTTAAAGCTGGACATAAAAATTGCAAACAAGGCAGTCAGAAGTCGCGAGGCTGTTATTACATATTGCTCGATGACTATTGAATTCTGGATTTGTACACTTAAGTGCCGATAGGATGCTCTAACGGATCGTAATGATTTTAGATATTATCTCTTAAACTTCGTTACAGTAAACGAACTTTGTGATATTTTGTTTTAATTATATCTCTGTGTATTCAGTTTAATATATATATTTATTTTAATGATTTAATTTATTATTTAATTAATGTATCTTAATTTCATACCTGTTAGCTTCAATAATAGTGGTAGAAAGCATGTAATACCATACAGGTGGTTATTTGCGTGAGTCGAAAATTTATGCAATTTCTTACAAAATTGAATGTTTTGCGCGGACGAAAATTTCCAGATTTCTTATTTCAAACTGGATATAGTCTCGTATGATAATGTTACTTGGTTTTCAATTTCGCGGCATTAGAAAATCTGCGAAAATAACCATGAACACGGTACAAAATATCAATGAGAACAATAAATATTTAAGAATATTGTCATTTAGTGGATATATAGAGATAAATCTATTCAAATAACAAAATGCCGAAGTTACTATTAATTTATCTTCTGCATATGCGCATTTCGACAACTTATGTCTCATCAGTGCAGATAAAACCAAAACATTTGGAAGTCCAAAGCTGATATATAGAGAACAAATAACCAAAAAGATCTAAAAAGAAAAGCCAAACTCAGCTAAGGACAGAGCTATGCACGAGGGAGATACTCCTTACTTTTAAACAAAATTTTGTAAAATTTAGATATTGCAAGTTTCAATAAACTCGGTTTTCTAGTCAGCACCGAAGTACTTACTACCGGGTTGGTGAAAACCCTCAAGTGATCATCAAAACTCATCTGATTTCGTACAATTAAGAAAATGGAATTCAGATAAAATATAAATGATTTATCTAGAATCAAATTATAAGACATATAGAGAAATTTTATCTAAATAAATCCTCTTCATTCTATTTTCGACTTATTGCATCTTGCTCTCGTTATTTACAGAAGTTGATTTCAGTTATCTTTCTGCTATAGTAACTAGTTTATGCACTTTTTGAAAATGTCCATTTTTCAGAAAACAAGCTTAATGTCACTTGTACATGAGATGTTTGCTTATTTCTTTACTAAATTTTTTCCACTTCATCTGGATATGTTTGAGGATTGACTATGAAAAGAATAAATTTAAATTGTGTTGTAAATGTGTTAATTTTAAAATTACAATTCTAATATGCTAACAATGGCAGCCATAACGACTAGCTAGGTGTAAAATTCCCATAACATAATTAGCGATGTTATAACAGTCTTCACACTGACAATGTCGTAATAGTTATGGGCACAAATACCGTTCACAAGAAAAAATTTTGGCAGTTGTTATAGTGTACATCATCATTACATATCATATAAGAATTGAAATAATAGGGTTTGTAAGTCTCGTTTAAATTTTGAACTTCCGGGAACAAAAATTGTACCCGGATGTTGCATTTATTACAAAAAATAATATACGTTTTGAACAAAACTTTGAACGTCGTAATACTCCAACGTAATGTTTTGGCGGGGAAAGTTTTAGAATTGCGATTGTTATCGTGATTTCTTGGTGTCACATGACAAGACTTACAGACCCTATTGAAAGGCATCAATATTTTACCCAGTGAAACGCTAAACTACCCTCTGGTTAAAAAAAGGAACGAAAATAATCACCATCCATTAAATCCATCCATAAATCTGCAACAACCGGCTCTGTTTTGGTATTGGTAAAATATTAGCGAACATAATGGGCATCCATCTGTTAATCTCAAACAAACCACCGCCGATCATGATTTTTTTTCTGAAGTATATGTATAGGGAACTTGGTGTGTTTTATAGAACTTTGTTCATATGAATGCGTCGGCATAACAAGCCAAAATTTCCCAAAAAATCAACATGGCAATACAGAGAAAACACAAATAACTAAATACCGAAGTTACTTTGAATTTTGATTCTGCATATGCGCATTTCGACAACTTTTGTCTCTTCAGTGCTGATAAAATCTAAATGTTTGGAAGACCATAAAGTCAAAGATGTTTAAAAACAAAAAAGGAGTTGGGAGGCACCAGATGCTCCAGATTTATAAGACATTTCTACTTAATCCTCAGCATCATTCGCACTGCCAATGAAAAAGCCTGGTGTACAGTCATAGTTTTTATCAGTCTAGTAATTAACACTAATGAACAATATACATATGCTAAATATTCTGACAAGTTTAATATTAAATTTTGATGTGGAGTTTCTCACTATTTACTCTTGGAAATCAAAGCGATTACATACGCCTTAAGATAGTGAATTCACGATTTTTGAAAAGGTTAGGAAATTATCTTCAAATAGCACAATATAACCTAAATAAATCCAGCTTAAATCAAGTCTGAGCTTAAGGATGGTCACTCCTCAGGTTTTTGAAACTGTCTCCGACTTTCGGAATTCTCTTATTCTATCCATCTTGATGCATTAGAAAATTTTGCCCACTGACCCCCACTTTTCTTTTCAAAATATGATTGTGTACATCTTCAATAGACTTTTGACAAAATTTGATGAAATTCTTAATATTCCTTCATTGCATTTTGAAGGTTGATTGCATTAATGCAAAGTGAATGAAAAGTCTAGAGAAGTTCGGTTTCCCGCCAAAATTTTAGGCGTTTAAATCTCAAAAATGGACACACTGACCTATGAATATTTTTGGCTTAAAATGATGTATGATCCATATTCTAATAGATAGAAATATTTATTTTAAATCCTTGATTTAAAAACTTGAGGAGTGACCATCCTTAATACAGCTTTAGTATTTACACCATATCATTTCCTTGTTAATATGTGCTTTATTTTTATCACTTGTGAATGCTTTGTTTTTGTTGATATTCATTTAATGTCGATTTAAGTTTCCAGCACGTCACAGTGTCGACTCAAAATATATATAATGTGGTTGAAACTGATCATGAATCAAGGATTAAATATGTCATTGGCAAACATGAATTACCATAGATCGAGGGCCTCGAGGTTTAGCTTGAAATTTAATCTTTTAATGTTTAGCCCTTTCGACAGAAGCACTGTGATAATCAACAATTAGAAATTTATAAACATAAGCAACTCAATTCATTTTATCATAATAATCAATATCAATACTTTGTTTTGTATTCATGTTAAAGAATTTGCATCTATAAAAATTCTTAATTTTCATTTCAAGAGCAAATTTGTTTGCAAACCTCTTTGTAAAATTATATATTGAAGCATATGAAGTCTTCCTCAAGCAGCTGTAATATCAAGACCTCAATTGTACTGTTTAATGGATAAAGAATAAAGATTGAAAGGATATGGAGTCAATGCACATGAGACAATTTCTCTACAAATACATTGTGGACCAAAAAATGGAACAACACTTTCATTGTTTTTCTTCATCTTCAAATACCATGACGCCTTTATGAAGAAGTCTTTTTTGAGAAAACCGTAAAATAAAAATGTTTATTTATCTTCTTGATAATAATTTGTCTTATATTTACTATGCTTCTTCAGGAGATTATAATCCATCCAGAAATGGTGTTACGGGCACAGTTATTCATCAAGCGAAGATACGAACAATTAAAATGACGTTTATCATTGTTACTGGTAGGTGTCTTGCTCTATCATAAAAAATAGTATTTAGTAATGAAAATATTCAACTGCTCTAAAATCTGAAAAGCAACAAGGATGCTGATTAATGAAAGGATAAAGAGTAGATGCATACTAGTATGAGACAAAATCTCTACAAATACATAGCAGAACCAAGTATTGGAACAACACTTTTCTACATATATATCTTTTTCTCAAAGAAAATGTAAGTTACGTCCTAATTGTGATTTTTTTGCCATTTAGGAACAAAATTTCATTAAAACAATGATAAGAAATATTCTTAGTAATAAGCTGTTTGTGAGTCATACCATATTTCTATATTAAATGTTCACATCATTTACAAACTTTTGAGAAATATATTTAACAATTTATGAGTCTGTAATTTGTTGAAAACGTTTGGATGTAATAGTAAGGTAGAAGAGTAGAAGATATACATATAGAAGAGTGCTAGAGGAACGGGGAAATCAGTAGTGGTGGAATGAATCATTTCGCCATATTTTTTTTTACTTGAATCAATAATGATAGTCAGATCCAGAAAAAAAACAGTATTTGGAATTATCATTTACTTTGTAAAGTTCTTTTTAGTTAATAATGTAGACTTACTAATAAACTGGGGGTTGTTAATAGTGCGAATAACGTCAATATACCTGCTGCTATCATAGACAATTGAAATATGTTGATCACTGTTTTGTTTTGTTTATAAAGTGCCGTTCGTAAAAGAACAAGAGAAGATCTGCAGCAAAAGGTGCACAATTTGTACCCATGATAATTCCAATGACCTGTTGGTAAACAACATTGCCAAAGCAAACAAAACTTTTGTCATATTACATCGAGATTTAATAAAAAAAATATTAATTTTGAATACTTATCCCAACAAAACATATTGCCTTATGATAATGAATTTCAAATTGTAAAATATTTTTCAATAATTTTCATAGCTTCGAAATTAAAATAAACATAAAAGTCACATAACTACATGATTTGTATTTGCAGCGTTCATTATATGTTGGTTACCTTATTTTGTGATATCATTGCTACAAGTATATGGAAGGTTAGACTATAAGAAACGTTTGAATCGAATGATTATTGGATTCCTGGAAACCTTAGCACCCTTAAACTGTGCAATTAACCCAGTTATATATGGTGTGTTTAGCACAAGAATCTGTGGAAATCTAAGGTATGTGTGTAAACCTAATTAATCAGAGCTAAACATAATAGATGCTTGTATCTCGTTAGTAAATGATGATCAATAAAGTTTTTGATTCAATGTGATATATTGTTTCCTTTTACAAAAACAAAAGTGAATGTATGCTTACCAGCTGGCTATTTTCACATCGAAATCTCGACTGCAAGGTTGCTATGTTTGTGTACCTGATTGTTATTATTAATATTTTTTTAGTTTTGAATCAAATATCCTGGTGTCTTTTGTCGTTTCTTAAAGCTCTTTATGTTGAATTATTTATTCATTGTTGGATTCTTGAGAAAGGTTGACATGGGCAAATCATTTCAGTTTTTTTAAATGTTAGTTATAAATGATAACGTCTGACTACAATCATTGAAGCTCATTTTTAAGCGGAATATCTTGTGTTTTACTTAAGCTATCAACAATTTTCTCATTAGAGGTCTTCATTTGGATGTGTAGTGTCGTCGTTCTTTTTGAAATTAAAATTTCCTTTCTAACTTAAAACTGTAAATTGCAGTAAGGACCCTACAATACTACAGTGACAATATTCTTTTGAGAATTTGAACAAAGTTTATTCAACCCTATTATTTTGATACAGCTTTTCATGATAAAACCTTATTTATTTTCTGAAAAGTCAGGTAACTTCAGTTTCCCGCAGTATCCCGCCAAATGTTAAGATCACTTGTATGTGAAAATTAGGTAGTCTATCACATTTTTGAAATGACTTCTTTTCCAATTTTCTATTTAAAATCACATTTATCTGAAATGATATCAATTTTCAAATTGAATATGGAACTTCTTTAAGTGATAACATTTGCTCGTTTGGTTGATTGATACCGTCCCTGCTTAAGTTCTATACACTTGTCATTTTTCTTTTTACAGTATTTGTTTTGTGATACCGATGAGCTATGACGTTGATCTGTCTTATCGCCATTTTTAGCTCACCTGGCTATGCCAGGGTGAGCTTTTGCCGTCGTCCGTCGTTTGTCCGTCCGCCCGTCCGTCGTAAACTCTTTTTTTAAAATCTTCTCCTCTGAAACCACTTGGCCAATTTAATCCAATCTTCGCCTGAGGTAAATTGCAGTTTTTGGCAAATAACTCAAACAGCGTTGCAGATATAAAAAAATCTGACGGCGGTAAAATTGTTCAGAATGCCAAGTTGTATCTGCCCTGCAATTTTGAAGAACATCGGAAAAACCGTCTCAGAGTTACAGCCCTTTTTCCGTAAAATTTTCAAAATCTAGGCATTTTGTATTTTTTATTTCAAAAACTGTTACAAATAGAGGCGAGGTGTTAATTGGAAAAATGTTCAGCATATCAAGATCTGTATGCTCTGAAATTTAAAAAAAAATCCAAATGCCTGTGTAGAAGAAATTGACTGTTTTTCACAGAGCAATGTTTTTTTCAATGTCATATGGTTAATGGCTTATTGCCCTTTAAATTATGTGTTCAAATCGTCTTTGGTTTACTTTTCTCTTTTAAGTTTTAGAGAAATTACCTGCTTTTACTTCATTAAAAACAATTATTTGTTACATAATCATGAGCAAAGAAGTGTTTTTGTTCAAATTTTTACAATTTTGTGCAAAAATACTTTAATAATCTTGACTTATTTCACATTTTAATAATTTTCGTATATAAATGTATATTATGTCCATTCGTGATATTTGTTTGCCTTACATGCAAACATCTTTCCTAGATTAATTTTAAAGTAACATCTTGGCTTCATAGCCTGCTAGGCTCTGTAATTGACCTGGTTATGCCATGGTGAGCTTTTGTCATCACTGTGTCTGTGATCAATGCATTATATAGTTTTCATTCAAGCATCTTCTTCTTAGAAACCGCTGGACCAGTTGGAACCAAACTTGTTCATAATAGTCCTTAGGTGGTCCCCTTTAAAAAAAAACGTGCCCGGCAAGTCAACACGCCATCCAAGATGGCCGCCAGTTAAAATTTTGTTGAAAAATGGACCCTATATTCAAAGATCTTCTCTGAAACTACTGGGCCAACTGGAACCAAACTTGGTCACAATGGGCCGTTTTAAAAAAATGTCTAGCGAGTCCGTATCATATCCAAGATGGCCGCCAACATGGAACGTAGTTTTAACATTGGACCCTATGGGAAAGCATTCAAAGATCTTATTTTCAGATACCACTGCGTCAATTAGAACCAAACTTGGTCATAATAGTCCTAGGGTGCCACTTTAAAAATTGGGTCCGGCAAGTCCGCACATCAACCATGATTGGCGACGGCGTGGAACTTTGTCGAAAATATTGCAAACATCTACTCTGACAATACTGGGCCAATTGGAACCAAACTTAGTCACAATGGTCCTTAGGTGGCCCCTTTTAAAAAAATGTGTTCGGCAAGTCCACATCATATCCAAGATGGCGGCCAGTGGGAACGTAATTTTAACTTTGGACCCTATAAGGAAACATATTCAAAGATCTTCTCCTCTGAAAGTATATGGCCAATTGGAATCATACTTGATCACAATGGTCCTTACTTGATCCCCTTCATAAAATGTGTCCAGCATGTCCGCATAGCATGTTTACCAAAGTGAGGCACAATGATCCTTAGATGGTCTTCTGCAAGAAAGGTAACAGTCGGTGTACGCCCCCATCAAAAATAGCTGCCAATGGGGAACATAGTTTAATTTTGGACCATATTACATCAATGTCTATCAACAAACTGGAAATTGAGACCCTTAAACGTTGGGATAATTTTGACTTATTGTGTCAGATATGACCCAGGTGAGCGATACATGCTCTTGAGAGCATCTTGATTAGTTAATAGATTTACATATTATATAAACAAGTTTTACATTTAAACAGTATCATGGGTAACAAGGAGGATAACAGCACGTTTATTCAGTTTCACGTTATTTTATAAGTTGTTCATCCTTTTGTACTATCGACTCGTATGATCCAAAACAGACACTTCGTTATTGAACAGTAAGGTAGTTGTAATTACACTAAAACAATCGTAACAACAAAGCTTCCTTTTGAATGGTGCTCTACATCATGATGTCATTTGACAATTTAAAAATTCCAGA
>MJUU01055977.1:0-18475 GCA_002080025.1 Modiolus philippinarum
TTTAGGGCAACTAGAAGGGCTTTTGACCCGTTAAATGGGCGTTTGTGTAATGAATTTACATATTTGTAATTCTTTTATGAAAACCAAGCTTAAAGCAAAGTTTTGGTAATCTTAGTTGAAGATTTAAAGGGTAAAATCAGGGAAATTTGTGCCTTCGGCGAAATTTTAACCTGCCTCTGGGGATGCCTTTGAAAACGTGAGTCGTGTGCAAAATCTAGATTTTGAAACGGTTCCAAAATTCTAAGCACTATTCTTCGTTGCTCAGAGAATATAAAAATACCAGTCTAAATGAATATTCATTAGGGGAAAAAATTGTGTCACTTCCTCCCGACCGCAAAAAATGTAAACAAGAGTCGCTCTCCGACATTTTCTTTTTTGTAAGCGTCATTTTATTTATCAATTTAACGATAGTTACTGTCAAATTCGAAGATCAAAATGTGTCAGTCGTGTTCTAAATGAACCAAAGTTTATGTGAATAACAAACACTTGTGTAGTTCCATTTATTTTTAATGAATAAAACAAGCAAACACGAAGGGTAGTCAAAATGAAATTTTCTGAAAATTATATAGCGCCACCTGGTGGCGACGTCTCAGAAAATTATCTCCACTTGTTTTTCTGTAATCTAAACCGCCCATTTTGCTGTCAAATCCAGGAAATGCTTTTCGGCTGCAATACACATGAAGACCATACCGAGGAAGGCGTGGTGTATGAATATTTGTAGAAATAACTATCTAAACGTGAACAAATCGCTTCAAATCATTATTAAATATACACCCCTTAATTTATGAGCATTTAGATAATTGATCTGGAGCAAATAGCACTGATGAAAAGTCTCTATACACCGAACTATTTCTTACACCAGGGCCGTCATGGGGCTTTTTCGAAATGTTAACTATATATTGAATAGATAAGGGGCATTGATTTCAATAGTAAAAATTCGAAAATATACTAACTTACTGCAGAATCTCATGAATATTGTGTAGGGAATTACTTTGTCCAGACTGGCTAAGCACGAAGACCGTACTTTAAAACAAATGTGCATGTATAATATTTGTTTGTCCGGTGTAGGAGTAACTTCCCTTTGAAGGTTTGACCAAAAATCACAAAATTTAATTAGAACTGACAAGAACTTTAGTAACTGGCAAATTATCTATTAGGGACCAACCATTTAACCTGAAGTGTGTGTGTGTGGTCGGGGGGGGGGGGCTATGAGTTTTTAAAAAAAAATATTCTGAAGCTGAATTTATGTGAAAAAAATATTTTGGCTGCAAAAATGATGAAAAAAAAATATTCTGAAGGGGGCTTTCTGCCCCCTCCCCCCCAAAAAAATAATGAATGGATTTAGCAAAACCTAAAAGGGAGGTAACTTTTTGAAAAATCTCAAGGGGACAGAATGGTTCCCTGTTTGTGAAAACCAACCATTATATAAAGCATTTTTAATCAAAAGTTTTGAAAGTTTAACCTTTAGCAGACATTTAGTCAGCGATATATTCAAAACCCAATCCCAAATAGAGCTTACCATGATTTAAAGTGCAACTTGTTTCAAGTAAAAAAAAAAATAAACAACTGTACTAACTTGAACTGTCTTCTCAGTAATTAAAAAAGTATTAAAAATTCGAAAATATGCTAACTTACTGCAGAATATCATAAATATTGTGAAGGGAATTACTTTGTTCAGACTGGCTAAGCACGAAGACCGGTACTTTAAAATAAATGTTCATGTTTAATGTTTGTTTGTCCGGTGTAGGAGTTACTTACCTTTGAAGGTTTGACCAAAAACCACAAAATTTGACTAGATATGACAAAAAATTTAGTAATTGGCAAATCATCTATTAACTTACATTAATGTTAGATTACTGAATGGTTGTCTTTGGCGTATTTCGGGGGGGGGGGGGTAGGGGCGTATGCCCCCTTTCGTCGCCAAAGAAAGGAAAAATGTTGTGGAAATTCTGTGAAAAAAATACATTTCTGAATTCAAATATGCATCTGATATTTAAACTTTAATTTTACAGATTTTAGAGGTCCACTGTGCCAAACATGGCTCTTCTATTGTGCAGACGACATGAGTGTTCCATTTCACACCCGTCAATTTTTAATATTTATACAATAACTAATCTGAGATTCTGATAATTGCATAATATTTAACGAGTGATCGAACAAGGCAGTAATTATTTTTATTATTTAGATCTTTCACATGTTTAATAATTTAATTTTAATTTTACACTCAGTTCATGAAGTACGTTTTCTATGTTAACACGCTGAAAAGTTTACTAAACAACAATGTTTACAACGTCTATTGTGACGGAAGAGCCTAGAGAGAAATACTGGATCCTAATTTCACCGTCAATTATCACTTTTATTTCACTGGAGAATGTCATTCTTTCAACGAAATCTATATAAAAATTGAAAAAAAAATAAAATAAAAAAAAATAAATCTAGGCCAACAAAGCATGATTTAGTTGCTGGTATTCCATAATGTAATTAAGTATCATATCTTTTTGAAAGTCACCAAGAGGAGAAAAAATGCAGGATAAAGGATATAAAGTAAATGCACAGGACAAGCCTTTACAAATACATGGTAAATTCAAAGTAATGGAACAACCCTTTTATTGCTGTTCTTCCTCATGAAGTCACCGTGAGGCTTTCAACAATAAGCTTAACTAATACCTCATAATTAGTTCAAGAATGCCCCTAGCATTGGTTGGAGCGACTTTCATTGGTAGATGTTGAACAATGCTAAATCCATGCTGTGTCACTTACTGATGCGGGTTAGTCAACAAATACAACGAAACAAAAACAAGCAATTCGTTTCCCGTCAAAAAAAAAAAAAAAAAAAAAAAAAAAAAAAAGACCACAAGAAGACGATGACAACATGTACACAACCAACGGGTTCCTATCGAAGCGATCGCATGAAAACTTGGTATAA
Organism: Modiolus philippinarum; assembly: GCA_002080025.1. Taxonomy (NCBI): domain Eukaryota; kingdom Metazoa; phylum Mollusca; class Bivalvia; order Mytilida; family Modiolidae; genus Modiolus; species Modiolus philippinarum. The sequence continues at coordinate 2,927 of MJUU01055977.1, forward strand.
TAAAATAGTGAGATGTTGTCAATATAAACAGCTGGTCATGATAGCAATTCGACATTCCAAGAACAAAAATAATGAAATGTCAAAAATTTAAAGTATGATAGTGTATCCATATGAGAAATTCTCTCAAGAACAAGTGCTGCAAAACTGAAATACACAGATAGCATTCATCTCTCGCCAAAGGGGTCGATAAAACTTAATATTCACAGGCAGTTTGATAGTCATTTGCCGATAAGATATTCTGTTATTTAGCTTACATTATAACCACATTACTTTATCCAGGGACTATACATTATTGTAATTTATAGTCCCTGCTTTATCATATTATTATCCACTATTTAAAAAAATCCCTTTCTTACTTGGGCAATTTTTATTTTCTGAGATTGCAAATATCAAGTAATTATCCTTTTTACTTTCATAAGTCTAAGGGACCGACCATTTAACCTGAAGAGGGAGGGGGCTATGTTTTTTTTGAAAAAAAAAATATTCTGAAGCTGATTTTATGTGAAAAATCTCCAGATTATTTATGTAATGATGTGCAAGAGTACAACCTAAGGTTTGCTCCAGACTTGGAGATCAACATATTTGTCACACTATTCTATCACATGAAACACAGTAGATCGAAACCCTTATCAATACCAATCAGGATAAGGAAACAGCATTATAAACTAATTATCCTTATCATAAGTGGTGATGTATCCTTGAACCCCGGGCCAATAAAACACCCATGCGGGGGCTGCTACAAGGCTGTGGCGAGGACCCATAGATCTGTGTTATGTGAGGGAGTGTTATGTGAGGGATGTAATCTCTGGTGGCACATTAAATCTGCAAGCATATAACCTTTTAATATCATGAACTTGGTCAGACAGATGATCCATGGATCTGTAAGCCATGTAATACCTTCCATTTTTCTGAATCGTTTTTCGAGGAGGAGATTAATGTAGCCACAACAGTCGGAGACGCAAGTTATACGTCAGTTGAAACTGAAATTTCAGTTTTTGAGGACTTAATAAAAGTACGAAAAGACCACCATAGCAAATTTATTATTTCTCATCTAAATGTAAACGGCTTAAAGACTAAATTTATTGAAATTAAAGAACTTCTTGTTGATAAAATTGTTGATTTTCTAGTCATAGCAGAAACCAAACTTGATTCATCTTACAGGAACACCCAATTTGAAGTACCTGGCTACAAAATAGAACGTCGGGATAGAGACCTGCATGGTGGCGGTATTGCGACCTTCATCAGATCTGACATCCCAGCTAGACGACGACCAGACCTGTAGTGCAAAACCCTAGAAAACATCACATATGAGGTAATCCTAAATAGAACTAAATGGTGTATCGTGTGTATCTACCGACCTCCAAACATGAATGATCAAACATTTAGTGAGAACATGACAATAATTCTTGACAAATGTATTACATATTATGATAATTATATGGTAATTGGTGACATTAATTATAATCTTCTTTGTCCCAACAAGGGAAGAATACTATCTGAAATCATAGGACTATTTGACTTGTCGAACTTAGTCAAGGAACCAACATGTTATATGAAGAACTGTACCCCCTCTCTGATAGATGTTATTTTAACAAATAAAAAATCATTATGTATGAAATCACTCAACTTTCCAACTGGAATCAGTGACTGTCACAATATGATCACTACCGTTATAAATAATATGATCCCAACACAGAAAAAACAAATAATAAAGTATAGAAGTTTCAAAAAACTTGATGTAGATGCATTAAATGTAGATATAGCAAATATTAATTTAACGCTTCATAAAGATAGTGATATTAATGAATGTTATCAAAGTTTTGAAAATGAAGTGTCAACTATTTTTGATAAACATATACCATTAAAAACTATGTATAAGAAACAGAATCAGGTACCTTATATGAACAGGGAATTGCGGAAAGCAATTTATGAAAAGAAAATGTATTATTCAAAGTTTCTAAAAAAACAAGAGCTCAAAAACCTGGGAACAATATAGAATACGAAGAAACTATGTAAATAAATTAAAGCGGAAGTCAGAAAATAAGTATTTTCTAGAAAGATGCAGTGGTGGGTGTAAACAGAAAGGCTTTTGGCAAACAATCAAACCATATTTTTCAAAAAAGAGTATAAATTCAGATACAAAAATTATATTGCAAGAAAATGAAAATGTTATTTCAAATAATGAAGATGTAGCTGAGGTTTTTAACAATTTTTTCGTGAATGTCGCAAAAGATATTGGCAAAAATTATAAATTTGATGAAAGTGATCATCTAGTTTAAAAAGAATTGGAGATAAACATTTTGAGAAAAATTGTTTTAATTTTACACCAACCAGTGAAAATAAAGTTGCCAAAATTATTGATAAATTTGATACTAAAAAAGCAACTGGAGTTGATAAAATTTCAGTTAAATTAATAAAATCTTGTAAATCTTCAATTCTAAGACCAATTACTGAAATGATAAATTTTTCAATTAAGACCTGCTCTTTCCCGGACAGGCTAAAGGAGGCACAGGTTACACCGATCTATAAAAAGAGTGATCCTTTCCTAAAAAATAATTACAGACCTGTCAGCATTCTCCCTATTCCCTCTAAAATTTTTGAAAAAGTGCTGGCAGAACAATTATCCGAATTCTTTGAAAACATTTTTGATAAAGGACAAGGTGCGATAAGGGGTTGATTTGGCCTAAATTTCAGCGAATTTTAAAGTTGCACCACAAGATTTTCTTCCATGTTCGTTTCAAAGCTTAGATCCCATTTATAGAAAAAATACAAAAGTTAGAATCAATGACGTCACAATATGTATAGTTCTGACGTCATTAAAAGGCTACTTTTGAGCATTTTCATAGAAATGTACCGAATTTGGCAGATTTCCGAACGGTTTTCCTAACCGGAAATATCGAGCACATTCAAGAACCAATTAGATAATTTACCAACTTATTTGTACAAGTGAATTGAACCTCTCATACAAATATTTTTGTGGTTCTTGCGTGTGCTCTATATTTCCTACACAGAAAAAGCAGTCACAAATGGTCAAATTTGTCATTTTTCTACAAAATCTTTAATTTGTCCCTTTTTCTACCCTTAAAACTCAATAAACATGCATCAATATTTGAGAAATGTTACTGTTTACTGAAAAGCCATACCCATAGAACATTCCAATGAGAAAATTCGGTGAATTCAACCAAATTTATTTTTCAGGCCAAATAAGGCCCTTACCACCCCTACTCCTTTCTTTGTGCATTTAGGAAAGGACATGGCTGTCAAACAACACTGCTTAAACTTTTGGAAGATTGGAAATTAGCTTTGGAACGAGATGAATATTTGGCTGCTATTCTTATGGACTTATTAAAAGCATTTGACTGCCTCCCCCATGATATACTGATCTGTAAGCTGTCCTCCTATGGCCTGTCTGGGGAAGCATGCAACTTATGAATGTCTTATTTAACTCGAAGAAAACAACAAATAAAAATAGGTGGTATTGTAAGCCAGTGGGCAGATATACAAAAAGGTGTACCCAAAGGCTCCATCTTGGGACCCTTACTTTTTAATATTTTTATTAATGATATTTTTTATTTTATAGATAAAGGTGATTTGTATAACTATGCAGATGACAATACCTTGTCATACTGTTCTCCAAATTTTGATAATTTAATTAATGTTTTAGAAGATGAAAGTAAAATATTAAAACATTGGTTTCATGTCAACTGTATGCAGGCTAACCCTGAAAAGTTTCAGGCGATTGCCGTAGGGAAAAAACAGCACAAAAATCTCCGTCTTTTAATATTGGTGATAGTAGTATTACATGTGATGAAACAGTTAAGCTCTTAGGTGTTGATATTGATTTTATGTTAAATTTTAATAACCATATTAAGTCTATCTGTAAAAAAGCTGTGCAGCAACTGAATATTTTTAAAAGAATTGGTAAAAATTTGTGTAAATTAAGTAGGCTTACTATTTTTCATACATTCATACTGTCTAATTTTAATTTTTGTCCCCTTTCTTGGCATTTTTGCTCAGTTGCTAATACAAAGAAAATAGAAAAAATCCAGGAGAGAGCATTAAGGTATGTGTATTTTGATTACAGTTCTTCATATGAAGAACTTCTCATTAAGGCAAAAATGCCATCTCTTCATATAAGACGTATCAGGGTCATGGCTTTGGAAACTTTTAAAATTTTACATGAACTAGCACCACCTGTATTATCTGACCTAATAAATAAACAGAATCATAAATATAATTTCAGGTACAGCAATTTACTGCAGATCCCTCATGTAAAAACAACAAGGTATGGTAAACAATCTTTTAGGTACGCTGCCCCAGTACTCTGGAATTCCTTGTCTGAGGAGATAAGGAGCTGTTCCAATTTCAACCAATTCAAAACTATGATTTCGAGGTGGGAGGGACAATCCTGTTTTTGTAGTGCATGTAAAAATTAAATAACTTGGAGCAGCGTGCCTAAAGCCATATCGTTTTTATTTTGTTTGCTCTTTTATTATTTATCTGCTAAATGTTTTTATTTGCTTGTCTCAGCTATGTTTTTAGCTATACATGTTTCTTTTTATTTCAACTTTAGTGCTTTTTATGTGCTTGATAAATTTTCTATTTATTTTTGCCTACTTGTTGAATGTGGATACTTATGTGGTATCACGAAGCAATGTAATGTGTAATGATATTTATGTCTTATATCATATGTGTATTATGTGTTTGTACTGTTTTATATACGTCTCTGCTTGATATCTGTTTTATGTCTTGTATTATCATATATCTATGTATGCATGCACTGTATATTTGTCGCACTTAATGTCGGTTCAAAAGCTCTGTAAGAGCTTATGTTATATTGTTATTTAACTTGCCGACTTTAAATAAAGTTTATTTGATTTGACATTTGAAAAATTATGAAAAAAGAATATTCTGAAGGGGGCTTTCTGCCCCCCAAAATAATGCTTATTTTCAAAAAAAATATTTTGTTTATACTAGTTAAAAAAAATAAGTTCAAGAAAAAAAAAACATAACCCCCCTTCAAGTTAAATGGTCGTTCCCTAAAAAAGAATAATCCAAAATGCAACATCGCAAACACCAACAAAATAAGACATCACATAAGGGCTGCAGAGAAAATGGAAATGGAAACACACATACAGATGAACATCGCCCCTTGTTTGAGTAGCCTATTTGTGAGTAATCTGACCCTATAGATCCGACTGATTTCAGCACAGTATAGTTCATTCTTTTAATATTTCTTGTGGCACTTACGAGTCTAACACCTTGTTTGCATGAATCAATCGTACCATGGTACGCTTGCTTCCTTTTGCGCTTGACATTTATATGAAGTTTAATCTGCAATTTTCTTTGATGTAAAATACAAAAGATGCTTTTAGTGTATCAATTCATAATTCCTTTTTTTTCTTCGAAGAGCGATTACATATTTGGTTCCTAAAGTCTGTAATGTCGATTTGTATGATGAATAAGGGATAAATATCAGTGAGAATTATTTCAGCTATATCAGAAGTCAATCAATTCATAAAAATGAAAGAATACAGGAAGGTGAGATAACAAAGGCAACTAGTTTTAATTACTTCTTAAAAAAATAGAGGCATGTGCAAAACAATTTAAACGATATGGTTTCAAGGGGACTGTTTTTGTTTCGAAGTATGTAGCAAAATATTATGTTCGTCGCAAAAGTAAATTTTATGTTGGCTTTCATATGAAGGTGGGTCACTCCTATTGCCCAGAAGGTTTTATACTGATGGGTCAATGTGTTAGAACACAACCAATAAATAATTTTGAGCAAAAATATAGATACGTCAGTGTGCTCATTTTTGAGTTACAAGCATTTAAATTTTTGGCTGAATACCAAACCCTTTCAGATGTCCATTGAGTGTTTGTTCTTTTCAAACTAAAAAAAATATTAAGAATTTCACTTTATTTGTCAGAAGTCTTCTCATAATGTATTTAACAAAATTCGAATTTTAAAGTAGAGATCAGTGCATGAAATGTTCGAAAATTTGATGAGTGACGCACCGTATAAGTCACATGTATGGATGTGTGATCTATACATTTCACGATATTGATTTCAAAGACTACTTACAACCATTAGCACATTTTATATATGCAGGTGTTTGAACATAATGTCAGAAAAACAACCAACACGTGTCTTCAAATTTTTAATCAATATTCAAAGTCCGGTTTAAACGGAAGCACCGCAGTGCCACAGAAAAAACAGAAGTATTTTTTTACAACTGGTGCGCACAAGTTTGTAACCCGTGCACACAAGATACTAACTCGTGCGCACGAGATGTGTAACTCGTGCGCACAAGTCATATAAGTGATGCGCACAAGTTGTGAAAACATATTTATGTTTTTTGCTGGCACTCCAGGGCTTCCGTAGGTTTGTTTGATCTTATAATGATATTAAAATTTATTACGTCTATAACATATTACAGGGCGCAGAAATTTCAAGTGAGCAGTATTCAAGCTTTACATGCTGTATCAGGACAAGAAAAAGTTGAATTCGCACATTCTACAAGGAAAAAAAAAAGAAATAAAAGGTGAATTGGACAACCGGGGGAATTAAGCTTGATTTCAACTGGAAAATGACAAAAATACTTAAGTGCAGGAAATTTTGATTGCCTCCTAGTGAGAGTATTCTTTTATCGAAGAAGACAAGAGAAGTCCTCATACTGTACTGAGTGTTGCATTTCCTCAAAAAGTTTGTTTACAATGCTTTAACAAAGATTTACACACGAAATAGTTTTTTATAGCACCCCCCCCCCCCNCCAAAAAAAAAAAGAAAGATAGAAAGAAAGAAAGAAATGTATAAAAAAATATTATCTTGGGCTTTAAATTTTTTTTTAATTACTTTTGGCAGTTATCAAATTAATTTTGTTTTTCACCTCTTATGGAATCCAGAGTCCCATTCTGCTATTAATAAAAACAAAAGTGGAATAACACCCCTATCATATTTTAATAATACAAATGAGTTTCCGTTCTGTATAACGCCAACCTTCTTGAAGCACTGTCCTATGTCAATAGTTTCAATAAAGACCTTACAGTTATAAAAATTCTCAATGCTAAAAATGTGTAATGTCTATCTTAAATGCATACTGGTCCAGTTTGGTCCGTATAGCAAGATATACTTTGGCTTGTCATATTTGATGTGGTATGCTCTTTTTTTTTGCAGCCTCATGGAGATGTTCATGTATTTTCTCATATCTATGTATAAAGACATCCAAAAACAAAATTAGTAGCTATACCGCCTATAACTTACTATGAGGTATAAGCACATCTCATTGTTGAAGGCTTAATGATAACTTCAAGATGTAGAACAACAATAAAAACCTTTTCCATTGATTGAATGTGCCATGAAATTGTAAAGACTTTCTCTTGTGTGCATTTAATCGATTTTAAAATCTTTTTTGCGCTTACATTTCAGCACTTCCACATTTTACATTTGATACAACATATTAATTTTTTTGTCTGTATAAGCAACAATGCACACATTTTTCGATGCAGATAATGACCTCGCCACCGGCTCTGATAGTATCACAATATCGGTCAATACCACTCTCGAGGGGCAGTCTAAATTTCACGATAATGACCATTTTTTCATTAACTATTATATAAATAGTGAATTTCACAGAACATGGAGATCTTACATAATTTTTCCTTGTATAATAATTCTGCATTAGAAGAACAAGAAAGTAACTTAGAGAGTTTGCATATAAGTTGTTTTTAATATTCATATGGTTAACAAAACAACTACATTTTTTAAAACAATTAAACATTCAATTCGAAAACATAAGTTCCAAACTTATCAAGTAATTATCAATTCTATTTAACATACTACATAATAAGCATGTCATAATAAAACAAAATATGTCTCAGTAACACCAACATACCCTTGTGTAATAATCATGAGAAGTGTTCTCTCTATTTGCTTGATGACCATCATTCTTCTGTGCAATAAAAAATGTTTAATCTCACCAAATAACTAAATACTGATTTGCTGTGAATTTATTTTCTGCATATGCGCATTTCGACAACTTATGTCTCTTCAGTGCAGATAAAATCTAAACGTTTGGAAGACCATAAAATCAAATATGTTCAAACAACTGATAGAGAACAAAAACCCAATATGATCTAACTGAAAAGCCAAAATTAGCTAAGGACAGAGCTTTGCGTGAGGGAGATACTCCTTAGTTTTCAATAAAATTTACAAAAATTTAGATATTGCAAGATTAGAAATAAAATCGGCTTTCGGGTCAGCACCGAAGTACTGACTAATGGGCTGGTGAATACCCTCGGGACTAGCAGTCCACCAGCAGAGGCATCGACCCAGTGGTAACAAATAACTAAATACCGAAGTTGCTGTGAATTTATTTTCTGCATATGCACATTTCGACAACTTATGTCTCTTCAGTGCAGATAAAATCTAAACATTTGGAAGACCTTAAAATCAAATATGTTCAAACAACTGATAGAGAACAAAAACCCAATATGATCTAAATGAAAAGCCAAAATTAGCTAAGGACAGAGCTTTGCTAGAGGGAGATACTCCTTAGTTTTCAACAAAATTGACAAAAATTTAGATATGGCAAGATTAGAAATAAAATCGGCTTTCGGGTCAGCACCGAAGTACTGACTACTGGGCTGGTGAATACCCTCGGGGACTAATAGTCCACCAGCAGAGGCATCGACGTTGACGTTGACAGTTGCATAATATTTTGCTATTTTCCCATATACATTTTGTTGTGTATCCTTTTTCTGTATGATAGCATCAATATGAATTTGCTTGCTATATGGTGCGAGGTTCCTCACTGTGTTGAAGATCGTTCGGTGACCTTTAGATGCTTTGTTTTTGGTCGTTTTAGTCTGGAGATGGGATGTTGTCTCCTTGACATTTACCCCATTTCCTTTCTTTTTCATAGGAATTTAATAAAGCCATTTTAGTTGCTTTTGTTGTTGCCGTTGTTTCTGTCATATCTTCGTTCTGTACTTGCAGTAGCTGGCACACTGCTTGTTTGCCATCGTTGTTTCGATTCATTGTACCTGTGAATTCCTTAACAAGAACAACCAGAGCATCTAATTCTGTACAGTGAACATATTTTTAATGTTCCTATCGCTCATCCCTATGATACAGGAGGGGAATAAAAGTAGACAGTTTGCGATCGCTTGATTTGATAATTATCGAAGATAAACATAAGTTCCAAAATCTTCAGACATTTCTCTGTGAAATTACCGGACGAGTGTAAACATTCACAAAATAGCTGATAACCAGTTCAGTCCCAGATGTGTTCAACGTCATCCTCTAACACGTACTCATCAAGGTCAAATAATTAAATTTTCAGTTCTAAAAAGGAGTTACAACTTAAACGGATACTTTGTAATTTGTAACAAGGTCATAATACACAATTTATGTCACGGTAATACATGAACATATCCTTGTTTAGTAGTCAGCCAAAAAGTTCTTCTACAACTGCAGCTCTATATTCCTCTTTCTTTGCAATTAGAAGCAGCCGAAGTCCATTTACAGTTGCATAGTATTTGGTTGTTTTCTCAAAGATATCCTTTTTATGGATGAAAGCATCAATGTCGAGTAGGTATTTAATGAAGATGATTCTGTGATCCTCGGTATCAACATGTTGTAGCTGACACGCTGCTATTAAAGGAGTACATCTCAAACCATTCCTTGAATTTACATCTACACCATTTTCAATTAGTCGTAGACTTTTTCTCAAAATCTGATTCAGCAATAGATTCAAACAGCTCACTTGAATCGCTGAGCAACATATACCTTTTTTCTGGTATTTCTGAGTCTGCTTGCTTGAAATGAATGCTTCAGCTTTGTAAAAATGCCCATCTTTTCAAATGCATCAATAAAGACGTCCAAATGTTTTAGTGAATATATTCTTATGGAATTCATATGAATAGGTGTGTCATTTCCCACCTGCTTCTAAAAAAATAAACACATTTTATAAAAACACGTGTTTTAAAATCGCTGTTCTTGTTTTGTACGGTTGTTTAAGCCCGTGGTTTAAACGTAATTTCTGAATTTCCGCTGCGTTTGTACAAAGTGTCTACAATGGTTTGCAAAACAGTCTTTCTATGTTCTGAATTATATCATGACTTCACCGCATTGTATCTATCTTAAACACATTTCATTACAATATTTCAAAAAAATATTTTGGCTTTCCTGCCAAAAAGTCACGTGCATTGAAGTTCGCGATATTGATCTTCCGTTTGCAACATCACAAACGTCCAACTTTCATTAGCACATTTTATATGGGCAGGTGTTTAATAATCATTTCATGAAATCTTTAAAATTAAAAATCAATATGCAATTCCTTGTAATAAAAGGAATACTAGTAACAGGAAACATTTACAATGGCTAATCAAAGCTCCGATGGAACTGAATCTCGAAGCCCTGAAAATCTACACGTGGCAAAACTTCGTAGATATCCAAAGAACTGCTGCATACGTCTGTATGTATTAAGTTATTCCGTAATACGTGAAAATAATCGGATTGTGTGATTTCGCATGTCGATTCCATTGCTATAAATATATGCAATACACAGGTAAAAAAATGTTATTTTCATCTTTGACAAATTACTGCGTGACAGGTTCGTTGATCCGAGACACAATATAATAAAAACGAGTTATTTGATAAACATGCATATTGTTTTCAATTTAACATAACAACACCGTATTCAACTCAAGAAAATGAAGAAATATAACTTAAAAGCACAATGTATACGATTTTGAAAGAATCTTGCACACTACATTTTATCGGAAGCAGAAGATCATCTTTTAGAGCTGTTAATAGGCTTGAAGCCTCACGTGATTTTTTCTTGTCGTATTAACATCTCTCCAGCCATTTCATGGCTTCGAGATAAAAATTACAATTACATTCTACAATCTGCTAGGGAACTACACAGGAAAAAAACACAAATGAAACTAAAGACAAACGTAAACAACGATAGGAACTCGGGGCAGCCGGTTGTGGTACCGGCACTAGCAAGTGCCATTGTATGGTTAATCCGGTTTATGGGTACCCAAACCTCCCCATTATAAGTCTCGTTTTCCTTAAGTATAATAAACATACGAATTAAACTGTTATTTACCCCTATGTTCTATTTTTAGTAATGCAGACATGTTTTTACCTAAGACATAGAAAATAACAAATTGAAAACTAGATACCCCAGTTAGTTGAAGTTTGGTTTCATTTAACTAAGTGGTTTCAGAGGAGAAGATTTTTGAAAGTGAACTAACGACGGACGGACGACGAACGAACGACAGACGCCAAGTGATGGCAATAGCTCACCCTAGCATAGCCAAGTTAGCTAAGAAAGAAATAAAAGGTGGACAAGACAACCGGGGAAACAAGTTTGATTTCAACTGCAAAATGGCAAAAATACTTAGGTGCAGGAAGTTTTAATTGACTCCTAGTAAGTGTATTCTTTTATCGAGGAAGACAAGAGGAGTCCCCATACTGGACTGAATGTTGTATTTCCTCACAAAGTATGTTTACAAAGCTTATCAGCCATGCTTCTTCAAGTTATTAACTTCAGGTAAAATATTCATAAATGAATAAATAATTTTTAACAAAAATTTACACACAAAATAGTTTTTATAGCACCACCAGCAACCCCCCCCCCCCCCCCCCAAAAAAAAAGACAGCAAATCAATGTAAAAGTATTTTATATTGGTGTGTCTCAAAAAGGCTTTTAATCTTTTTTACTTAGTTTTGGCTGTTATCAAATTTAATTTTGTTTTTCACCTCTTATGGAATCCAGTGTCCCATTCTGCCATTAATAAAACAGAAGTGAAATGACATCACCATTATATTTTAATACAAATAAGTTTCCGTTCTGAATTATTCATTTTCAATAAAGCCCTTACAATAATAAAATTTCGCAATGCTGAAAGTGTGTATTGTCTATCTTAAATGTGTAGTGGTCCAGTTTGGTCCGTAAAGCAAGATACACGTTGGCTTGTCATATTATGCTCTATTTTTGCAGCCTTATGGAGATGTCCAGGCATTTTCTCTTATCTATGTATAAAGACATCCAAATATAACATTAGTAGCTATATCGTCTTGAACTTACTATGAGGTATGGGGATAGCTCATCGATGAAGGCCTAATGATGAATTCAAGATGTAGAAAAACAATAAAAACCTTGTTTCCATTGATTGATTGTGCAACGAAGTTATACAGTCTTATGTGCATTTAATCGATATCCTTTCATCGATCATTTTCGAACTTACATTTCAGCACTTCCACATTTCACATTTTATAAAACAAATTAATTGTCTTGTCTGTAAAATCAACAATGCACGCCTTATTCGATGCAGATAATGACCTCGGCTCCGGCTCTGTCATTATCACCATCTCAGTCAATACCACCCTCTCGTGGGCAGTCTAAACTTCACGATGATGACCATTTTCATTAAGTATTATACAAATAGTGAATTTTACAGGACATGGAGATCTTATATACATTTTCCTTGTATCATAATTCTGCATTAGAGGAACAAGAAAGTAATTTAGAGAGATTGCATATAATTTCTTTATTAATATTTATATTGTTAACATAACATTAACAAACTCACCAACTACATTTTTAAAAACAATCAAACATCCAATTCGAAAACAGGAGTTTCAAACTTAACAAGTAATTATCAACAACATAATAAGCCTGTCATAATAGAAAATTTATGTTTCAGTAACACAAACATACCCTTGTGTCATAATCAAGAGAACTGTTCTTTCTATTTGCTTGTTGACCATCATTCTTCTGTGCAATAAAGAATGTTTAATCTCACCAAAACGTTGACAGTTGCATAATAATTTGCTATTTTTTCCAATATATCCTTTTTGTGTATGATAGCATCAATATGAATTTCCTTGGTATATGGTGTGAGGTTCCTCACTGTGTTGAAGACCGTACGGTGACCCCTAGATGCTTTGTTTGGGGTCGTTTTAGTCTGGAGATGGGATGTTGTCTCCTTGACATCTACCCCGTTTCCTTTCTTTTCCATTGGGGTTTTATAAAGCCATTTCAATTGTTTTTGTTGTTGCCGTTGTTTCTGTCATATCTTCGTTCTGAACTTGCAGTAACTGGCATACTGCTTGTTTGCCATCGTTGTTTCGATTCATCGTACATGTGAATTCCTTAACAAGAACAACTGGAGCATTTAATTTTGTACAGCGAACATATTTTTATTGTTCCTACCGCTCATCCCTAAAATTCTGACCTGTATGATACAGGAGGGAAATAAAAATAGACAGTTTGCGATCGCTGATGAGAGGTTACTTCTTGAAACACGTGTACAGCATATCGAAATTTACTGTTTTTATGCAACTTCGGTATTTTTGTATATTAATAATGATCATCGAATATAAACATAAGTTCCAAAATCTTCAGACATTTCTCTATGAAATTACCGGACGAGTGTAACATTCACAAAATAGCTGATAACCAGTTCAGTCCCAGATGTGTTCAACGTCATCCTTTAACACGTACTCATCAAGGTCAAATAATTAAATTTTCAGTTCTAAAAAGGAGTTACAACTTAAACGGATACTTTGTAATTTGTAACAAGGTCATAATACACAATTTATGTCACGGTAATACATGAACATATCCTTGTTTAGTAGTCAGCCAAAAAGTTCTTCTACAACTGCAGCTCTATATTCCTCTTTCTTTGCAATTAGAAGCAGCCGAATTTCATCAAGCCCGTTTACAGTTGCATAGTATTTGGCTGTTTTCCCAAAGATATCCTTTTTCTGGATGAAAGCATCGATCTCCAGTAGGTATTTTATGAAGTTAATTCTGTGATACTCGTTATCAACATGTTGTAGCTGACAAGCTGATATTAAAGGAGTACATCTCAAACCATTCCGTGAATTCACATTTACACCATTTTCAATCAGTCGACGACTTTTCTCAAAATCTGATTCAGCAATAGATTCAAACAGCTCACTTGAATCGCTAAGCAACATATACCCTTTTCTGTTATTGCTGCGTTTTGCTTTAAATGCCTGCCTCAGCTTTGTAAAGATGCCCATCTTTTCCAATGCATCAACAAAGACGTCCAAATGTTATAGTGGATATGTTCTTATGGAATTCATATGAATAGGTGTGCCATTTCCCACCTGTTTCTCAAACAAATTAACACATTTTATGAAAACACGTGTTTGAAAATCGTCATTCTTGTTTTGTTTACGTTTTTTTAAGCATTTGGTTCAAATGTAATTTCTGAATTTCCGCTGCATTTGACCAAATATATTATTTCAAATTTGACCAACCAATATACGCATATACTTTTATTTTTCAAGTATTAATCTTTAAAATCAGTGCTATGCATTTCAAAGATTCTAAATTCCAGATGTTTATTGTTATAGTATGTTTTATAATGCAAACAATTTGGCATTTAAAAAATAAAAAAATAAAAAAATAAAAAAAATTGGTGTGTTATAAGATAGTAAATGTATACCAAAGTTCTGCTTAAATATTCTGAAGTCAAAGAAACAATGAAAGGCTATGGTATTAATTGTGCTTGAGTCTTTACAAATACAAGGACTACCAAGCAAAGAAACAACACTTTTATTGATGTTCTTCATCTTGAAGTCACCGTGAGGCCTTCAACAATGAGTTTTGCTCATACCTCATAGTAAGTTCAAGACCACCCTAGCACTGGTTTGAGCAGAGACCTTTAAGCAAAGTCCTTTTACTATTTGTTTATGTGCAACGTCAGCTTCTTTAAGCTATAATTTGGCAACAGAAGAGCAAGAAAGTGAAAAAAAAATCCGCTTAATAGATTGTTGGAATGACGTCTGTGATTTGATTAATTTTAAAAGAAAAGCTTTGAAGGTAGATCGACAGTGATATGCTTCTCATTTGATTGACGCATATCGTGACACCAGTGGCATGTAGAGTGGACTCTTTATTTGGGGGCCGACTCCCACCCGACTGGGGTTTCCTCACCGTTCATTGAAGATCTTATGTTGGCTTTGAGCTGTTATTACTCCCCTTTGGGTCGTTGTCTCTTTGACACATTCCCCGTTCCCCCGTTTCTCTTCTTTTTTCTATTAGACTAGTTTTCGTATCGTTATAAAATTTAAAAAAATGATCGGGAACATATCATTTTTATTTTATTTTTCGAATACACGAGCTAAAAGATACAAAATATCTTTAAACAAATCCTATGTTTCTATTGGTTGATCTAATTTAAACGAAAAATGTTCGGTATCCGTAAACCCTTAATGTACAAATATGGGCATCTAATGGATCCAAACTAATCAATCCAAACAAAGGTAGTGTACTTGAGAATAATTTAAATGAACTCATAAAGGATCAAAATACTGGAGATGTCAGAAATTCTCCTTGACTACGAAGTACAAAATTGTGCAGCATACGGGTGTGTCTCGGCAAGTTTCAAAATAATGCTTTTTTATTTGTATATTTTTGTGTATTTTACTTTTTAATTGATGTCTACTATACCATTTTATTTTGTTCAAAATAAAGGGAATGTTTTGAGATGATGCAAAAG